>OVBI01001197.1:0-39787 GCA_900406495.1 Sisymbrium altissimum | reverse complement strand
GCACACAAAGACGGTTCTCAAAGAAGAGAAACTCATCTTGTTTAAAGAATTTACCCAAAGGAGATTTAGAACAAGCAGCATAAGTTTCTGAAAAATCCTCAATTAATGGGTACAACTCCTTAAGATGATCAAAACCTAACAACTTAACTTCAAGAGTTGACAAAAGAGTGTACCTCCTTGACAATAAATCGGCAACTACATTGTCCTTACCTTGTTTGTACTTGATCACATATGGGAAGGTTTATATAAATTCAATCCATCTCGCATGTCTCTTGTTGAGCTTGTGTTGTCCCTTGATGTGTTTCAAAGACTCATGGTCGGTATGGATGACAAACTCCTTTGGCCATGAGTAGTTTTGCCAAGTTTGCAAGGCATGGACGAGAGCATATAGCTCTTTATCATATGTTGGATAGTTGAGGGAAGCTCCTCCAAGCTTCTCGCTGAAGATGGCAATGGGCCTCTTCTCTTGCATAAGAACTGCTCATATACATATACCTGAGGCATCACACTCAATCTCAAAAGTTCTTAGAAAATCAGGTGTAGCAAGGACAGGAGAATGAGTAAGCTTCTCTTTAAGGAGCTGGAAAGCTTATTCCTGAGCCGTGCCCCACTTGAAGCCCACATTTTTCTTGATTACTTCGGTCAAGGGTGCAGCTATAGTGCTGAAGTTTTGCACAAAACATCTATAGAACCCAGCAAGTCCATGGAAACTTCGCACTTCTTGTTAGGGTCAAAACCCACATTTCCGGAACTAACGATTAAAATATTTGAGTATCGAAAAAGATTTTCCATGTTTAGATACGAATTCAGAGGAAGTTCACTTTGAGCCATTTCATTGATAACTTTGCGAAGAAAGCATGAAATATTGTCTTTCGAGAGGTTTTCCGATAAACCAATGAAGTCGCGATTCATCGAACAAAGGACGATCGGCTGGACGAAACAAGGACAGCCAGCTCCGAATCAGGACATACTAGTGATACCGAGCTGACTGGCATCTCTTCATCACGTTTGACTGATCCCTTCGTCCTTTGAGCAATTCTTCCGGAAAACCGATAAAGTCGTAATTCTTCGAATGAAATACGATCGGCTGGACGAAATAAGGGTAGACAGCTCGGTCTCAAGACCTGCCAATGATAGCGATCTGACTGACATCTCATCAGCATGTTTAGCCGATCCTTTCATCCTTTGAACGATTCCTCGATAAACCGATGAAAGTTACGATTTTTCGAGTAAAAGGCAATCAACCAAGCTTGGAGGACAGGCAGCTAGGTATTTTGGGCAGCTAATCATACCGAGCTGACTAACATACTGAGATGGTTGCATTTCTTGCCAAGCATCTACCACAAAACGTCAATTAGGACTGCACGGAGCAGTCAGCTCGGTACCAGTATACCATGCTGGCTGTCATGATGCATCAAGCTTAGTATCATTCTACCGGACATCATGATGCATTCAGCTCGGTCCAATCCTTCCCATCCTGGAAACTGAGCTGGATGACACTTTTCGAGAGTTCCGAGCTGAAAAGGACATGTGTTCAATGATTGTGGTGTGTCTTCCAAACCAAAAGGCTTTTAAACATGAAACCACTTAGAAAATGTTTCTCAACTTAATTATGAATCTCCTTGAAAAATAATGAGATCAAACGGAGTTCATACGAGAAAGTTATGCCATCCACAAGTTGGGCGTTGCAGTCCAGCTCGGTACGGGAAACATGAAGCAGTCAGCTTGGTGTTTCCTTCCCTCAGGCTACCGAACTGGACGACATATGTCAGTCAGCTCGGTAAAAACCACCCTCCTGGATACCAAGCTGACTGACACCCTTCAGCATACCGAGCTGGATGCATCCAACGACTTATCGGAAGATCTCCTTTCATCCTGTACACCGAGCTGGACGACATCATGGACCTGCAAGCAGCCAGCTCGGTACATTCTGTTACCAAGGCTGACCGAGCTGGCTGACACCTTTTTTCGTCTCATTTCGCTTCGTTCTTTGTCTTCAGGGTCTTTTTCGTAAACATACCGATGTTTTCGTAAGTTTCTCGAAACATCGCGATGTTTTGTCTATCGAAGACAACATAAATGTTAACTTAAAACAAACCAGAGAGAACCACTGAACCGAAAGACGAGGGATAGAATTGGGCCGAGCTGGAAGGATGGACCGACAAGGGTTGAAACCGACTTATTGAAGGTTCTAGAAGTTTTCTCGAAGATTTATGGAAAAGTCGTCGGAAAAAAGAAAGGACTTTTGTCCCACATCGAAACTTAGGTTGTTTAGGACTTAGGTTGTCTTAGTATAAATAATGATCGATCTCTACATTTTGTAACACATTGCATACATTCGCAATACACAATTTAGCAATAAAAGTTCGTTCTCTTTTTGACATAATTTCCTTTTTCGATCTTTCTCTTTACTTTTTATTTTCTCTCGCAAGATTCTCGGATCCTCACATTAACTTTACGAAAATACATGAGGTGAATTCCGGTTCCCACACTTCTTTAATGTTTTTAGGATTGGGACATTCTCTTATAGCTTTCACCTTCTCCTCATCCACCTTGATACCTTCTGTGCTCACTACAAAACCAAGAAACACAAGGCTATCCGAGCAAAATGTACACTTCTTAAGGTTAGCATACAACTTTTCTTGCCTAAGCAAATCGAGAACAAGTCCTATATGCTTAATATGCGGTCTAGGTTCTTGCTGTATACTAGAATATCTTCAAAATAAACTACAATAAAGACACCTATATAAGCCCTAAGGACATGATTCATCAATCTCATGAAAGTACTAGGAGCATTAGACAATCCAAATGGCATAACTAGTCATTCATATAAACCATGCTTAGTCTTGAATGCGGTTTTCCACTCATCACCCTCTTTCATCCTAATCTGGTGATAGCCACTTTTCAAATCAATCTTAGAAAATATACTAGACCCATGCAACTCATCTAGTATATCATCTAGCCTAGGAATGGAGTATCGATACTTCACTGTTATATTGTTGATTGCACGGCAGTCAACACACATTCTCCAGCTTCCATCCTTCTTTGGCACAAGTAGAACCGGGACAGCACAAGGACTCATGCTCTCACGGATGTGTCCCTTAGCCATTAGCTTATCAACCTGCCTTTGGACCTCCTTGGTCTCAACCGGATTGGTGCGGTATGCTGGTCGATTGGGTAAAGCTGCTCCAGGAGTAAAATCAATTAGGTGCTCTATCCCTCTGATTGGAGGTAGCCCATATGGAGTGTCTGCAGGAAAAACACTACTATAGTCCTGAAATAGACCTTGCATTTCACTCGGGTATACCGGTGCGAGGTTAGTCCTGTTAGTCAAAATTTCTATAAACATAAACAAAAGCATTGGTTGTTTAAGATGCAAAGCTTTCTTTACTTCACCGGCGTTAGAAAAGAAGTTAGGATGTTTGGCTGGCTTTTTTGCTTGCTTCTGGTCCTTGTAAACCTCGTAAGGATTCATGGGAACAAGCACATTCTTTCGGCCCTTGAACTCAAATGAATGACGGTTGGTGTAACCATCATGCACAACCTTTCTATCGTATTGCCAAGGCCTTCCTAGCAGTATATGGCTTGCTTCTATTTGTAGCACATCACAGAGTATATCATCCCGGCACTTTCCAATCTCTAAAGGAACTGAAACTTGATGAGACACCTTCATTTCACCTTCATCGGTCAATCATGGCAAAGTGTATGGCTTAGGGTGTGGTGTAGTTTTAAGGCTTAGTTTCTTGACCATGGTCTCGCTGGCCACATTGGTGCACTTCCTCCTACTATGATGAGGCTACACACCTTTCCTTGAACCATACAACGAGTATGAAACAAGTTCTCACGCTGAACCTCTTCTTCGGTTTTACTTTGCAAACTCAAGGCTCTTCTTGCAACCAATAGGTCTCCTTTGACTGGTAAGAGCTCGGTCTCCTCCGTAGATTCTTCTTTAGATTCACCCACAGTCGTGACATCTCCATTCTCTAAAAGAACCATATTCTCCAAATCTGTTAAGTCTAGCTACATTGTTGTGCTGGTGTCCTGTATGCAAAGAGAAAACACAGGACAAGTAGGAAAAAGGACAGTTTTTTTTTTAAAGTTCAAAGCTTTGACGGTTTTAAACGGTTCCCAAGTGGCAACGGCGCCAATTTGGTGTTCTCAGTTTTTTAGGGCTTTAATGTCAAATACCCATAGCTACTCGTTGTAGTATAGCCAGGGCTTTTATTGAACCAAAAAGGGGAGGTTTTTCATCCCATCAAGATAAGAACCTAACAAAAACTGCTCTAATAAAAAGGGATCTAGGGTCCTTTGGATAAGAAACAAGTTTTTGAAAATAATCAAATGGCCAGGAGTAAAAGAAGGTAAAGAAACTCAAAGAGTGAAAACAGAGCTAAAACATACAGGGTAATCCGACTAAGATGTAAAGTAAATAATTTTTCTTGCTAGGAACCTAGTTCTAGAAGTAGGATATCATGGAGAGTTAGGTAAAGGATCAAGCTTTTGGGGTTTACACCCTCTTATGAGGGTTTATCTCTTGGTTAGGGGTGGTTAGTAAACCAGTCCACTATCGTGGTAAAGGTCCCTATGTTGAGTCTCAACCTAAAGCTGACTCTCGTTAGTTGCTCAAGATAGTAGATTCTCTTGCTAAGTAGACCTCAACATGCGTTAGACTCAGCCCCCTTTCATCGCCAAAATCACCTCTTGAACAGCTAATCTCTTTGGTCAAGATAGTAGATTCTCTTGCTAAGTAGATCTGGTCATATACTATCATGGTGTTTGCTTAGGATGACCTTAGATCAATCTCCAAATAGCGAAGATAGAGAAGGCTTTAAGAGCACTTAACAAGAAGAGAAATAAGATGATGAACTAAAACTCAATCTTAAAGGTTCATCCTTTACCCTAATCTCTCCGGCCAACTCCTAAAACTAAGGGAAATAACTACTAACTAAGCATGGTTCTTGACACTAATCCCATGAGAGATAGATCTAAAACCCTGCTTAGTCAAGAAAAAGTAAAAGAAAAGATAAAGCTTTAATAGATTCTCTTAAATAAGCAAACTGTTCTTCAGAGTTTTCAAGAAGTTGTAGGAATGAAGTTTTTCTTTAAAATAAAGATGATGAAGACAACACACTAAAAAGGAAAAGACAAAATGAAGGTTTTTTTGTGGTGATAAGAAAGCTTGGCTGCTCTCCCTCCATTTTGGGACGCCTTTTATAAGTGGATGGGTCCTCCAAAACCCTACAAGAGGAGGGGACCACTCGTTGGGACAGCTGTGCCCTTGATATGATCATGGATAAAGAGCTTGAACCAGTGCTTGAACTGGATGAAGGAGAGCTTGTAGCTGAGGATTCTCAAGGAGCTAAGGACGTGCTGGAAGTACCAAAAGGACCTATGACTTGATCCAGAACCAAGATATTCAACCAAGCCATTGGAGCATTAATAAGATGCTTGAGCATGAATGAAGAAGAATCCATCCGAGCTACAGTGATCGTGTTGGAAGCTCAAGTGCATCAATGAATGGACAAGTGTTGCTTCAAGTGCTCTTTTTCCCTACTTTGGTTTTGTCCCACTGGGTTTTCTAAAGGAGGTTTTCAATGAGGCTTGAGCATCACTTCACATCCTCCATTCATTTGATCAAAGGCTGTATTCAGGAAGCTTATGCCATATTCAGGAAGACTTTCAAGATTCAGGAAGCTTAAGACGTAGTCAGTAAGTCCTTCATAATTCCAGAAGCTTGACTGATCTTTAGGAAGGCTTACCTAAATCCGTACTTAGACTTATTTTAGAAGTTTAGTCAGACCGCGTGTTATTTAAATTTGAATTTAGTCTTTGTGTGTTTAATGTGGTCTAGTCTCTGAGCCTATTCCAAGACTAGTTTGATTCCCCACATTTCTTCTTTCTTTATATTCTCTTGTAAACTCATTTGACAAATCAATCTATCTTTTATTCGGAAATCTCTTTCAAAGTATAGATTCATCTGTTGGTGTGTCATATCCAGAAAACCCTTAGTTTCTCTTTGGTGTGTCATATCCAGACCGAGACTAAGCCACGGTTTCAAGGACTATTCCGCAAGTTCTTGGTTTAAACCATCGATCATCTTATTGATTCCATTATCACGGCTTCATTAGCCAATAGTCAGTTATCATCTCAACCTCACAGAGTGTCGATCTAGGGAAGATCTCATTAGCCCTACTGCTCTGCTGAGGTGGAAAGGCGCATGTCAGCTGGTCCGTACGGTACGTCATATGCATCGGGGTCTCTTTGATGTGTTTTGCTTGATGTGCAAAGTTGGGGTTATGCATCAGCTTCTCCCCGTTGTAGGTCTTTGGTGTTTCACGTGACCGATCTTCATTGAGTTTTGCTCCTTAGGGGTTCTCTCTGTTGCTTTTAAAAACCTAAAAGGGGAAAACTCATGTGCAGAGGAGACCTACAATGACCTAATACCAGGTTTGCCTAAAAAGACTCTAGATGGTAGTGCAGTCATGTGAAAAGTGCAAGAAACAGTCTCAAGTCACAAAGAATGCATGCTTAGAAATATGTAAAATTCGGATGCATCAATGACCAGCTCGGCATTTTCTCTCATCAATAAATGCCGAGTTGGACATGATCTTGCATCCTGTCTAATTTTTCTTCGTTTTTCGTCTTCGGGATCACGACAGAACATCACGAGATTTTTAGCTATCGAAAACGATAAAACAATAACTTAAAAAAAAAACCAAAGGAAAACCCGTAAACTGAAAGAACTTGGCCGAGCTGAAAGGAAGGGCCAACATTAGCCAAACCGCCTTATCGAAGATTCTAGAAGACTTTATGAAAAGACGGTGGAAAAAGAGAAACGCTAATTCCCACATCGAGACTTTAGCTGTCTACTCATGATCTGAGAGGTTCTCCTCGCCCTCTGGCTGATCACCATTAGGCAGATCATCCTGAGAGGGATTACCCATAGAGCGTGTTGTATCGGTAAGGATGCTTGTTGCAATTGTGTTCCCAGATCGTCGGATCGAGGATGGACTCGTAGGGTTGATCATACGCGTTGACGGAGTTTTTTCTGTGTTGTGGTGTGGATAACGCCTTAGAGATCCATGACCTACCGGGGTTGCAAAGTTGAAATGCCTTCCTCGAAGGGGATTGGCTCTTGACTCAGCTTCCTTGCGGAGGTTTTCCATCTGTTGGTTCAAAGAATCATTGAGCTTTTCCTACTCCTCGTTCTTCTTCAGTAAATCTTTGAGAGAGGATCGAAGTTGCGCAATTAGTATTGCGGTATCCTCCTCTCGGTTTCCTGCTCCAGACGAATGTAGATCCGTCGGGATTACTCCTCCAGCCGCCATGATGTTCGAACTATAGTTCTTTTTGCGTTTTTGAGTAAAGATTTCTCGTACCCCCTCCTTCTAGCGCCAAACTGTGGGAACCGAGATTCACCTCAATGTATTTGTGGAAAATTGTTGTTGATGTGAGGAACCGAGAATCTATCGAGAAAAGACGATAACAATAATAAGAGATTGGAAAAGGAAACTAGGGCAAAACCGAAAAAGGAAACAAGAAATCGAAAAGAGAATATTGCTGATTTTATTGCTAGATGCATAATGAGGTGTTCAAGATGTGTAAGATTGTGTTACAAGAGTAAAAATCGATCTATATTTATACTAGACAACTTTAAGTCCTAAGCAGCCAAAGTTTCAATGTGGGACTTGCGTCTTTTCCTTTTTCTCCACCGTCTTTCCATTAAATCCTCGAGAATCTTCCAGAATCTTCGGTAGGTCGGTTTAGGCTTTAGGTCGGTCTTTCCACCAGCTCGGCCCAACTTTCATCCTCCGCCTTCTGGTTTAGCGGTTTCCTCGGTTTAGTAAAACTTTTACGAAAATATCGATAAGTTCGCGGGTAGCTCCCGAAGACGAAGAATGAAGCAAGATTGGACAAGATGCAAGATGTTGTCCAGCTCGGCATTCCTTGGTGACAAGAAATCCCGAGCTGGTCTTCCCTTTCCACTAGCTCGGCATTTGGTACTGGATCGGATCCTTTGACGGCTCACTGAATATGCTCATCTCGGCATCTTGGAAGGAGGAAGTCAGCTTGGAATTTTAGAGAGCAGAAAATGCCGACCTGACTGGTTAGCACCATCCAGATCGGCTTCCTGCAAGAAGAAGATGCCATGTTACCCGTCCGATGCTGTCCCACTGGGTATTTTGGCACCAATGGGGCAGGAGGAAGCAACCAGCTCAGCATTTACAGGGAGGAAAATAAACTCGGCATTTCTTACTGACTAAAATGCCGAGCTGAGCACCCTCAATGCTATGCTGACAGCATTCTGCTCGAAGAATCGCGACTTTTATCGGCTTTTCGGACAAACCGCTTGGAAAACAGGACAATCAGCTAGACATTCAGGGGAATGTCAGCCAGCTCAGCATTTCTGGCAGGACAGAATGCCGAGCTGGTTAGCTTAGCCCCAAAATGCCGAGCTGACAGCAGTATGCTCGAAGAATTGCGACTTTTATCGGTTTTTCGGACAAACCTCTGGGAAAACAGGACGATCAGCTGGACATTCAAGGGAATTTTAGCCAGCTCGGCATTTCTGGCAGGACAGAATACCGAACTGGTAAGCTCACCCTCAAAATGCCGAGCTGATAGCATTCTACTCGAAGAGTCGCGACTTTTATCGGTTTTTCGGACAAACAGCTCGGAAAACAGCACAATCAGCTGGATATTCAGGGGAATGCCCGCCAACTGGGCATTTCTGGCAAGAAAGAATGCCGAGCTGGTCATCTTAGCCCCAAAATGCCGAGCTGACAGCATTATACCATAAGAATTGCGACTTTCATCGGTTTTTTGGAAAAACCGCTCGGAAAACAAGAGTGATCAGCTGGACATTCAAGGGAATGTCAGCCAGCTCGGAATTTCTGGCTGGAAAGAATGCCGAGCTGGTCAGCTCATCCTCAAAATGCCGTGCTGACAGCATTTTGCTCGAAGAATCGTGACTTTTATCGGCTTTTCGGGAAACTCTCTCGAAAATTAGTTTTTCGTATCCTTTTTTACGAAGTTATCGAAAAAATCTTTCAAACATACCTATTTCCCGAATATCGATTTTCTTTTCCGAGAATGTTCAAATATGAAAGGTTATTCCGAGATTCGAACATTTTAATCGTTAATTCCGGAAATGCGGGTTTTGACCTCAACACTATGCAAGTAGCAATAAAAAAAAAAAATTTATGTTCCATTTCTTGTTTCCTTTTCTATTTTCTCCCTAGTTTCCTTATTACCGATTTTTTTCACTACTTTCACTTTCTATCCCAAGACTTTCGGTTCCTCACATCATCAACTTTCCTAATTTACATTGTGGTGAGTTTCGGTTCCCACATTTAATTGGTAGAAACATTCCACTGAAGAGGGCTGGCGAGGACATTTATTTCTACAGATATGTCGTCACTAAAAGAAAGCATTGGCCGACTACTGATTGTGGATGGTTGTTTGATAGCGTACGTACAATTTACGGTTGACTTAAGTAGCTTTAAATTATTAGCTGTTCGATGGCTGAGTTATGATTATTTATGGCTGAGTTATTAGTTATTCGATGGCTGAGTTATGATTATTTGATGGCTAAGTTATGATTATTTATGGCTGAGTTATGATTGTTTTATGGATGAGTTATGATTATTTATGGCTGAATTATGTTAATTTATGGCTGAGTTATTATTGTTTATTGGCTGAATTATGATAATTCGATTGCTGACTTAATATTCTTTGTACAGCATATTGGTGCGTTTATCAGAGTCCCCATGAAAATATCCATGCAAGGTCCTACCCTATTCTGGTCCAAGCGCATTGCATTTCTGGATCAATGTTTCCAATCAACGTGGATTTGAGAGTACACGCAGTTCAAGATGAATCCAAAGATGTTCAAATTCAAAGAAACTGATTATGAGAACTTGACAAACGGTGAGATTCCTGTAGACCTTCAGACAAACATGAAGTGGTACAAAAATGTCGATCACTTGTATTGAGTACTTCAAACTGGAGATTGGGTGGCGTTTCATGTGGATATTCAGAAGGAGTAGTTTGATTGCTATGATCCCATCATTGGACAGATAACACCCGGAAGTGAACAGAAAATGCTAGAAGCATTTAGGCCACTGGATAGATGATCCCTGCAATGGTGAATGTTGTAATTCCTGGAAAAAAATGAAAGAGTTTGTGTTCAGAAGGAGAATGTGGGAACCGGAATTCACCTCAATGTATTTTCGGAAAGTTGATGTGAGGATTCGAGAATCTTGCGAGAAAACGAAAAGTAAAGAGAAAGATCGAAAAAGGAAGTTATGTCAAAAAGAGAACGAACATTTATTGCTAAACTGTCTATTGCGAATGTATTGAATGTGTTACAACATGTAGAGATCGATCCTTATTTATACTAAGACATCCTAAGTCCTAAACAGCCTAAGTTTCGATATGGGACAATGGTCTTTTCCTTTTTCCGACGACTTTTCCATAAATCTTGGAGGAAACTTCTAGAACCTTCCATAATTCGGTTTCATCCCTTGTCGATCCATCCTTCCAGCTCGGCCCAATTCAATCCTTTGTCAGTGGTTTTCTCCGGTTTGTTTAAAGTTAACATTTATGTTGTCTTCGATAGACGAAACATCGCGATTGTTCGAGATATTTACGAAAACATCGGTATGTTTACCAAAAGACCCTGAAGATGAAGAACGAAGCAAAATGAGACGAAGCAACAGGTGACGGCCAGCTTTGTCAGCCTTGGTGACAGAATGTACCGAGCTGGCTGCTTCCAGGACCATGATGTCATCCAGCTCGGTATACAGGATGAGAGGAGATCTTCCGATAAATCGTGGGATGCGTCCAGCTCGGTATTCTGAAGGGTTTCAGCCAGCTCGGTATCCAGGATGGTCGATTTTACCAATCTGATGGATATAAGTCGTCCAGCTCAGTAGCCTGGATGAAGGAAACACCGAGCTCCCTGCTCCATGCTTCCTGTACCGAGCTAGACTGCAACTCCGAACTTGTGGATGGCTTAACTTTCTCGTATGAACTCCGTTCGATCTGATTATTTTTCTAGGAGCTTCATAATTGAGTTGAGAACATATTCCAACTGGTTGCATGTTCAAAAGCCTTGTGGTTTGGAAGATACACCTCGATCATTGAACACACATCCTTTTCAGCTCGGAACTCTCGGAAAATGTCATCCAGCTCGGTTTCCAGGAAGGGAAGGATTGGACCGAGCTGAATGCATCATGCTGTCCAGCTTCGTATCAAATAGGAAGGATGATACCAAGCTGGATGCATCAAGACAGCCAGCTCGGTATATTGGTACCAAGCTGACTGCTCCGTCCTATCCAGATTGACGTTATGTGGTAGATGCGTGGCAAGACATGCAACTAGCTCAGTGTGTCAGTCAGCTCGGTATGATTAGCTGCCCAAAATACCTAGGATCCTGTCCTCCAAGCTTGGTTGATTGCCTTTTACTCGAAAAATCGTAACTTTCGTCAGTTTATCGGAGGAATCGTTCAAAGGATGAAAGGATCGGCTAAACATGCTGATGAGATTTCAGTCAGCTCGGTATCATTGGCAGGTCTTGATACCGAGCTGGATGTCCTTGTTTCGTCCAGCCGATCGTCTTTCGTTCGAAGAATTGCGACTTTATCGGTTTTCCGGAAGAATTGCTCAAAGGACGAAGTGATCAGCCAAACTTGATGAAGAGATGTCAGTCAGCTCGGTATCACTAGCAGGTCCTTCGGAAGTTTTTCGGAAGTTTTTGCATGAAACCAACCCGATAAGCATGTGTACCGAGCTTGCTGTGAGAGTGGGATGCTCATGTGCTGAATGCTAACTTTGGCCAGCATTTTTGTACCGAGCTGGACGGTAGGCAGCATGCTGACCGTCCAGTTCGGCCAGTTTTCGGCCTGTAAGCTCTCTCATTTGAAAACTGTAAGTGTTTCCGGAGATTTTTCGTAACTGTTTTTTCGAAAGACTGTTTGGAGATAAGTTTTTCGGAATTTTAATAAAGTTTTTCTGGAAAACTGTTCAAGATAAGTTCTTCGGAATTTAAGTTTTCATGGAAAACAGTTCAAGATAAGTTTATCCGAGAATTTTTCGTACGAAACTAACTTGCCCACCAAGTCTACCGAGCTGGCTGTCAGGAGGTAGCATTCATGTGCGGAATGCTGACCTTGGCAACTGCTGACCGTCCAGCTCGGCCAGTTTTGACTTGTATGCTATTTCCTTCGAAAACTCTGAGTGTTTACGGAGATTATTCGTAAAAGTTTTATCCGAAAAACTTTTTATGATAAGTTTTTTGGAATTTTAATAAACATTTCACGGAAAACTGTTCAAGATAAGTTTTTCCGAGAATTTTCGTACGATACCAACTTGCCCACCAAGTCTACCGAGCTAGCTGTCAGGAAGGAGCATTCATGTGCTGAATGCTGATTTTGGACAGCATTTTGTACCGAGCTGGATGGTAGGCAGCATGCTGACCGTCCAGCTCGGCCAGTTTTGGCTTGCAAGCTTCCTTCACTGAAAACTGTAAGTGTTTCCGGAGATTTTTTCGTAAAAGTTTCTCCGAAATACTGTTCAAGATAAGTTTTTCGGGATTTTAATAAAGTTTTTCCGAAAAACTGTTCAAGATAAGTTTTTCCAAAGTTTTCAATAAAGTTTTTCCGGAAAACTGTTCAAGATATGTTTTTCCGGAAGTTTTTCGTATGAGACCAACTTACCCACCAAGTCTACCGAGCTGGCTGTCAGGAAGGAGCATCCATGTGCGGAATGCTTATTTTGGACAGCATTTTGTACCGAGCTGGACGGTAGGCAGCATGCTGACCGTCCAGCTCGGCCAGTTTTGGCTTGCAAGCTATCTCCTTCGAAGACCGTAAGCGTTTTCGGAGATGTTTTGTAAACGTTTCCCCGAAAAACTGTTCAAGATAAGTTTTTCGTGATTTTAATAAAGTTTTTCCGGGAAACTGTTCAAGATAATTTTTTCCGTAAATTTTCATACGAAGCCAACTTGTAGACAGATTATACCGAGCTGGTCGTCACCAAGGGTGATACCGAGCTGTGTGTCACCGATGATGATACCGAGCTGTCTGTCACCGATGATGATACCGAGCTGGCTGTCACCAAGGGTGATATCGAGCTTGTTTTGTTGTTTCATCGGGATAAATAGTGTTTCATGTACTGTTCATTTACTGTTCATGTACTGTTTACGGGACCCATTTTTATCCTCTATAAAAGAAAATCTCCCCTTTCTCACATTCTTACAGGTTTCACCATTTCTTAAGGTAAAGACTCTCTCCCTTCTCTCTTCTTTCTCTCTCTAGGTTTAAAGAAGAACGCCCTTGAGTTTGTTGAAGGAATGGCGTTTGATCCAACATCTGAGGAAAACAATATTCATTGGGAAGACATTGCCTCTGTAATGTACCAGAGTGATGCACCTAGTGTTGGCGAGAGTTCGCATGGCTTTGGTTATACGGATTCCGTTCCCACATGGACTGCTTCTAGCATTCGTATAAAGCTCGAGGAACACGATGGATTATTTGCGGTTCCGCGTGTCACCGAAAAGTTTGTGCTCAAATCTTATATTAAGAAGGAAGCTGAGTTGATGCGTGAGAAGTTTCCCGACATCGATCCTCCGACATGCTTTAGAACGAAGAAGCGTACCGAGTTCACAGGTGCGAGCTCGTGTGGGGGAAAGAGTATGGCGAGGCTCCGATCATTGTTCCATTTTCCCGAGGGGGTTGAACTTGTGGTGCCTGGCCTGGAGGATCGTTGTCATAAACCTCCTCCCAGTTGTTTCACTGTGTTTGACTCGTATTTCGATTCTTGCTCCCTTACCTTTCCGATCCCCTCACTAGTACTGCAGTTTCTTGCAATACATAGTCTGGCGATGGGTCAGATATCCCCTAGGGGGTAAAGTATCTTGGTGGGAATGATAACCATGTGCCTCAAACGCGACATTCGCATCGGAGTGTGGCATCTCAAGGGGCTTCTTGAAATCAAGAGAACCAGAATGGATATTTCATATTACGTCACACCAAAACATGACAAGACGATTTTCGCTGAGCATCTTAGCAAAGACGAATCTTGGCGTAACTATTTCTTTTTCGTCAAGGTCAACACGTCCTCGATCGAACCATGGTTTATCAACGAGATGATAACGCAGTGGTCGAACATTGGTAGCTAACTTTTAGTTGGCTGGGGCAATTGGTGATTTCCCACGTGCCGAATCTTTGCTGAAAATGTTAACTGTGTTTTGGTGTTCTTGTTTTGCAGATCCTCCTAACTTTGGTGCTATTTCACCAGATCTTTTTAGAGTTTGGATTGCGTTGATCTCTCCGAGAATAGTCTCTTGGGATCATTTGTCATATCGCCGATCTGCATCCGCGAGGTCTCGAGACAAAGAGTTAGATCTATTCGACTATTCGTCCAAACCCCTGAAGAAGATGATCAAAGCAAGATCGGTTGGTGGCAAAATGAAGTTGCTGGAGAAGGAGTTTGTGGAGTCTGGGGGAGTTGTACCTCGATCTTGTCCTGAAGATGGTTTTGAAGAGGGGGAGATACCCGCTATTGAGGAGTGTCCGATTGCTACAGACAAAAGCGAAGGTATATCCTTGGATCAAGGGAAGTCCGCTAAGACTTCTTCTGATGGGAAGAAGAAGAAGAAGAAGAAGGGAAGTAAGGTTCCCGAGTTTGATTTCTATGTCCTGCAGTGTATTACGGACGGCCAGACTCCTGACCCAAGCGAGCTCTTTGGATCATTCCAGCGTCCAGGAACACAGACTGTCCTTACCAGCAAATTCCGGAGGAAGAGCCCCTTATATATATGAACTATAAGTTTAATCTAATAACTTCAATCTAAACCTTCACAAAATAGTCCAACAACCATCAGTATTATTATCCAATAGATTCTGCTCAAACTAAAATTATTAAAAGTCAAAGTTTACAAAATATATTTTGACTGGGCCGATTATTTTTCTACAAAGAAGCATATATAACTCTGATTACCGTATTTTATAATTTTATAGATTTTGTTACCATACATCATTATTCACCAAAAAAGACATTCTTTCTTTCTTTCTCAATATAATAGGCAAAGGTATTGTCTCTTCAACCGCCTTTTATTGTCACTAGTCCAATATCTTGTAATTCATGATCCAGTTAGTATTCTATTTTACTACATATAGTTAAGAAAAATAAATAAATATCATCTTCTTAAAGTATGTATAAAGAACTTCTCATTTCTGCAATCTACAGGCCAGGACTTCTTGTACTGCAGTTTATGTATATCTATATAAATACATATGGGTTTTAAAAACCATCACCGATCAATTCACCCAAAAAAATCGTCCATACATGTGTTGGTATCTATTGAGTCAACCCTTAGTGTAATCCAAGCTAATACTTTTGCTTCACATGACCTGACCTAAAAACTGTACTAAATATCGTTCAAACTCAACAAAGCCCAATCTTTAGTTGACTAAACACCATATTTCTTCACCAGACCCAATACAAATTTGAAGGGTTTTTATAAGGACGATAAAAATCAACTTCTATCGATGACCTTTCTAAAAGAAATGATTATTAAAAAATACTAACACCAAAATGCCATAGGTCCTAAACATCAGAACATTAGATGGATGAAATCACCTTGATATCAACCACGTGTTTGGATAATACAACGATAAAAATCATCGGCTTCAGGAAAAAGTGGGTCTACAAAAATTTGGGTACGATTGTAAGCAGTCATAACTTCCCAAACACCACTCGTCTTCAAAATTCTCGCAAATCGGATAACACAGATGACAACATTGCTACGAAAGCGTGCAATATCCTTGACAATGCTATCAGAATAATCACGCTTCATGAGAACGGACAAATGCCCACTCCTGCCATCATGTAAACATTAACCAAGTTAGGATGTAATGCTGGAATGTTACCATGCACCAAACTCTATATGTAAAATACTTACATTCCGTCATGAAGTTCCATATACACATCACCCCAATTGTTTCTATAGTCCAGACACGCCGATCGATAAAAGAACTACCAATATTGAATACCTGACCTATCAAATCTGTAGAGAACACCTCCACAGATTAATATTTTATATTTTCATAAAATAAATACAGAATATCTGCTTAACCATTTCAAAACCAGATTGCACATGTAGCATAAAACACACCCATGAAAACTCACCCACGCAGTATTCATGATCACACAATCCACTGTGAGTATCACGATAACCAACAAATGAGACATAATTAGATGGACTACGTCACGGTAGAGTTTTGACCGATGTTTTTGAATCCAGTATTATCTTGTAATTGTGAGTGGCTGATCTGAAACCTCCCTGTACACGCTCAAGCTTAAATTTTTTAAGAATCAACCACTCTCCTTCACTATGCTCTCTCAGACGATCGTTCGTTGTACAATCTTTCAACATAGCATGAATCTTGCCACCCTAAATTTTATTTTGATCACAGTTTAAATAAATAAGTAAGATCCCGATCAGAATATATATCAGAAACAAAAGACATAATTACCTCCTGGTCAGCGAAGATAAAATCCAGTGTCTTATCATCTCCATCAAAGTGCTCGAATTTTCTAAGAAAGGTAGCGCATACTTTAAACATTCGATAGTTTGGAACCAACCCTGAAACATTAACAACATACTTTTATGAGTCTTAGAATAGATTGGACAATGAGAAATAAAAATTAGCGAACATTATATTCATAAACGCGAATAATGTGGGAAACGAGATTCACCTTAATGTATTTGTGGAAAGTTGTTAATGCGAGGATCCGAGAATCTTGGAGAGAAAACGAAAAGTAAAGAGAAAGATCGAAAAAAGTAAACTAGGGCAAGAGCGAGAAAGTAAACAAGAAATCGAAAAGAGAATATTGCTGATTTTATTGCTAGATGCGTAATGAGGTGTTCAAGATGTGTCAGATTGTCTTACAAGAGTAAAAATCGATCTATATTCACTACAAGAAAATCTGTTTATAGCCACGGAATTTTGTTATGGCTCTGGCTAAATTTTTGTGGCTATATGATCAATAATCAAAAATAGCAACAAAAAAAAAATCGTGATTTTGAGCTTGTGGATATCAGCAAATTGTGGCTTTTCACGTCATTACTCCCAAGACAAGGCCACTATAAAATTTGTGGCTTATAGCTATGAATAACATCACACTGAGTTTGTGCCTTTTATAACTATGAATAGACGCAACAATTGTTTTACCTATAACTTCAATTAACCACAACATATATGGTGACTGTCACTTTGATTAGCCACAACTAATATGGTGATTCTTGGTTCGACAACTGTGCTAATCAGTGGTTTTAAATTTTTTATTTTATTTATAACAATAATTTATAATATAAAATATACATATATATATTGGAAAAAGTTAAAAATATAGACAAATTTTATATTTTGAATTAGTTAATTTAAACTACAAAAAAATAAAAAAATGAGTATTCCATAAATTAATATGGGTGAGTTAGCCAAATGATTATATTGGAACAAAAAACCCCAATAGATGAGCATGTAATGATCATAATTGTTTTGTGGACTTTTGGCCCAACTTGTCTCGACTTTGCCCTTAGATGCAAGTGGGTGTGTGTGGAGAAAAAGCAAATGTGAACACAAGCACCATATAAGTTATATAGTTTCTGAGTCTAATGACCCTACTTTATCAAATTTATAACCTAACACTTAACATCTGTCATTAATTGAATTTGATTTTTCCTCCTATTTTTGGTCCTATTTTTATTTTATGATATAGTATATTTCACTTACGACATAGTACTTTATTCTTGACATATAGCAATACTATGTAAAATAGGATAGTAGTAGAAAACATTTTTTCGAGTAACTATGCTGATGTAAATATGTTTCATTTTGTGAATCCTAAAACAAAAACCCTAAAATATAAAATCGAATCCCTAAATCTTTAAATCTAAACCCTAAACCCTTTGGAATGGGGAACCCAAACAAAATAGTGTTACTCACTGTACTATATCATTCGCAAAATAGGATAGAATAGAATACTTTTCCCAAAAAATATTCAAGTAACTGTGCTGATGTAAATGGGTTTCATTCTGTAAATCCCAAAACATAAATCCTGAAATGTAAAATTGAATCCTTAAATCTTTAAATCTAAACTCTAAACCCTTTGGAAAAGGGAACCCAAAGAAAATAGTGTAACTCACTGTACTATAGTGTGTAAACCCCAAAATATAAACCCTGAAATATAAAATCGAATCCCTAAATTTTTAAATCTAAAACCTAAACCCTTTGTAAGGGGGAACCCAAACAAAATAGTGTTACTCACTGTACTATGTCATTCTCAAAATATAATAGAATAGAACACTTTTCCCAAAAAAATATTCGAGTAATAGTGCTGATCTAAATGGGTTTCATTCGGTAAATCCCAAAACATAAACCCTCAAATATAAATGAATCCCTAAACCTTTAAATCTAAATCCTAAACCTTTTGGAAGGAGAAACCCAAATAAAATAGTATAATTCACTGTATTATATCATTCCCAAATTAGAATATAATAAAACACTTAGAATGCATTTACTCAAAATAAAATTTTGAAAATAGTATAATCTAATGGATGTGTACTATACTAATATTAAACTATCTGAGTTTTACTAATTTTGGTGTTATGTTAGAGAGAGGGAGAGAGTAAGGGAGAGAGGAGGAGAATTTAATAAAATACTACAAATATTGTTACATGTATAAAAATATATATAAAAAAAAAAGAGAAGAAAGAAGAAGAGAGGCGGGAGATGAAGTGGAGAGAGACCAAGAGAAGTAGGGAGAGAGAGGAGTGGAAAAACCAGAACAGAAGAGAAAGAGCAAAAGAGGTAGGTAGGGAGAAAGACAAGAAGAAAAATGGGGAAGAGAAGAAAGAGAAGAGAGAAAAAAAGAGAAAGGGTAATATTGTATACAATTCATAAATATCATAGTCATCATTTATTATGGTTATTGATTTTTTTTTTTTTTAGTTAGTTCGCTTATTTTCTCAATTAATATACTCTTTATTTATTCTAAATGCAAAAAAATACAAAATATAAAATACAAAAAAAAAAAAAAAAAAAAAAAACAAAAAACCAATAATTTTTAAGAGAATTCCACCACCGCCTCTTGTCCTCCATCGCCGCGTTCATGTCGTCTTGCGTCACTGGAAAATCCAACAGAGAAGAGAGACCTTGTTTCTTCGATGGAAAAGCAGAGTATAAGAGGCCATGAATGATGAGAGTTGTAGATTCGTTCTAGAGTTTAAGGGCAGAGTATAGATTTGTTCTAGATTCGATTGGTTCGTCTTCTCAGCCATCGAAACACACTTCCTGCAACTCTTTCCTGCGAGAGATATTAAATTGAGAGAAGAAAGAAAACTTAGAGAAAAGGAGCATACTAGAGGGAGAGAAGATGGAGAGAAGATGGAGAGAGATGATATGAGTGAATGAGACCTCAGATCTGAAAAAAAAAATGAGTTAGATCTAAAGAAGAATAGGAGGGAGAAGATAAGAAAGGAGACAAAGGAAAAAGAATATAATAACCCTAGATTGAGGGTGATGGCCGTTCGTGAGCATCAGCAGCAAAAAGGAGGAACATAAGAAAAGTAAGAGACTGATTTGTTAATGGAGAGGGAAGAGGAGAAGGAAGGAGACGCAGGAGAAAAGGAGAATTAAAATCCATAATGGATCTCAACGCCAGAAAAAATTCTCAATTGGACCCTTTATGTTTTTTATTTTTTTAATTAATAAAAAACGAATGAAAAATAGTTTTGACTTCACCCTTTCTTCTTATTTACAGTTACACCAAACCCAAATTTGCTTAATAAACCTGAATTTTATTAAACCAACCCAATCATTTGAAGCCCACTCCAAAGCCCACTCCACTCGTTTTCATTCGAAACCCATTTCCTTTTTCTTCTATCTTTTTTTTTTGTTCGATGGNCCCTTTCCCCCCCCCCCCCCGACGGTTTCACTCAAAAAAACTGAAAATTCTGTTCGAAATCTCTCTTTAAACTCAAATCTCTCCTTCGATTTCTCTTCTTCTCCTATTTCTGTTCTTCTCCGATTCCAAGTCGATATGGTTCCGCCTAAAACCCGCAGCTCTGGCAAATCGCTGGTTAAAAAGTTTGAGAAGAAATCTCAGAAACCTCCGGCAATCTCAAAGCCGGCTGCTTCTAAAACGGTTTCTAAGGCGACGGGTAAACAGCCATCGGAACCCACAGGGCAAGATGAGGGCCGCCGTGTCCGGAAGAAGCCAAATCGGGATCTTCCACCTCCGCCTGCACCGTCATCTCCTCTCCATGCGGCGTCATCTTCTCCGCAAGCGCCGTCATCTACTCTTCCTGCGGCTTAGTCTTCTCAACCTTCTGATCTTCTCAGCCTCCTGCGAGCGACCCAACACTTACCGTCATCTCTTATGCTCCTAATACGGTAGGGGCATCTACTCAGGCTCCTCAGTCTCCGGCGAATTCACCAGAACATATGGTATGTGTTTATTGAATTTCCTATAGTTGTACTAGTTGTACAAATGATGTGTACTAGTTGTACAAATGATTAGGATAATTATATTGATACTTATGAGTTGAATTTTGCAGAATTTGGCATATATAGCAGATGATTTGTTGATTAAAGATTATTAAAGAGATAATTGGAGTAGTTGTACTAGTAAACCGTATACAACTAGGAATAGTAGTACAACTAGAACAACTACTACTGAGTTGTTCTAGTTGTACATATTTTACTAGTAAAACTAGAATACTGGTACAACTAGCACAACTACTACTGAGTAGTACTAGTTGTACCAGTATTTCTATTATTACTAGTAAAATCTGTATGACTAGAACAACTAGAACAACTAGAATCCTAGTTGTACCAGTATATGTTAAAATACTAGTACGACTAGTACAACTATTCGTATTGAGCAACTTCTAAATTGAATTTTTTTTTTTTTTTTCAGGTTGTTGAGTCAATGCGACCTCAGGGTTTTGTCTGGAAATGTGAGGACTATGGAAAGAGTATGAAGCTCAGTGCAAAATGCCATCAACAGCGATTCATTGAACTCTTCAATGATATGAAATTGGATGAGAGAGAGAAGAAATGGTTTATGGAGCATCCGCAGTTCAAGCATATCATGCATATGGATGCCCAGCGAACCAAGAAGCTGATGGGTGTGTATATGTAGCTTCTCCGGACAGCGAAAACTGAGAAGAAAAGGAAGGCATGGTTCATAGTGAATGGTGTTCCCATTCGCTACTCTATCAGGGAACATGCCCTCCTCTCAGGGTTGTCCTGCCATCATTATCCAGAGAATATGGAGAATTTGGGGAGCATGAGGTTTGTGCAGAACCATTTTGGGAAAAAGAAAGCCCACAAGTCAATATGTGCAGAAGAGGTGCTAGAGGCGCTTCAAAGGATGAAGTATAGTGGTACTAATAGTCTGAAGATGCTTGTTTTGTACTTTTTAGCCACAGTATTAAAAGAGAGATCGAAGGCAAAAGGACCCACAGAGAAATTCATTCTCAAAGTGGTTTATGATCTTAGTTTATGTAAAACGTTCCCATGGGGACGTTTTACATTTGAGGATACCATGCACCAGATAAATCATATGGGGGAACATTTTAGAGGATCGATTCCAGACAAAGGGAGCTTTACATTCCCTGGATTCATCAACCCACTTGAGGTAAATCTAAATCTTTTATGTGATTTGTATAAATTTAAATGATATTTTGGTATAATTGGTATAACCAGTCCAACTATATGTGCAGATATTGGCATTGGAATGTATCCCAGATTTGAATGCGGCATATCGAAAACCGAGGGAAATACCAGTAAGTGACGAGTGCCCAATAATGTGCAGAAGGCAGTTCAAGAATACAACTGCTTTTAGTTTGGAAGAAATCTATAATACTGTTGGAGATACAAAGGTATGTACTAATATTACTAATATTACTTGTAGTCCGAGTTGTACTAATATTTATAGGGAAATGATTTTTTTATTTTTTAGGATATCACTAGTATTTTGGTCCCCACGGATGGAGAGGTGAGGCTGATGTCCAAAATCTTGGATGAAAATGTTTTGTCCGACCTGGAGGTTATGGATGATAATGATCAGGATGATCCTATTGTTGATGGGTGGAACAAGACATTGGTTGGCGAAAAAGAGAAGATATGGTGGGAGGATTTGTATAAGCAAGATATTGAATCCCGAGCTACACCTGATGAAGTAGAAGAACCAGTTGAACAAGTTGACCGAGTTGAACAAGCTGAGGGAGTTGTACCAGACGGGCCAGTTGAGGGAGTTGTACCAGACGGACCATTTGAGCGAGTTGTACCGGAGCAAAGGGAAGCAGGAAATAACTTGAGAGAAGAGATTAAGTTGATGATGGAGCTGATGATAAAACCAATAGAAGATGGTCTTCAGGCGGTTATGAAGAATGTTGATATGATGAATGAAAGAATGCTTATTTTGGAAAAGAAGAGCAATTATGAGCCTTAGGATTATGAGCATCATGATTTGTTTGAAACCGCTGAACTTTCACAAGGTAAATTTCTAACTTTAGTTGGTAGTTGTACAAGTCTCTCCCTTTAGTTGTGCTAGTTGTACCAGTGTAGTTGTGTTAGTTGTGCTACTTGTACAAGTTTGAATTGTGGTAGTTGTACGAGTATGACCTTTTAGTTGTGCTAGTTGTACCAGTGTAGTTGTGCTAGTTGTGCTAGTTGTACAAGTTTTAGTTGTGGTAGTTGTACGAGTATGACATTTTAGTTGTGATAGTTGTACCAGTTGTAGTTGTGCTAGTTGTGCTAGTTGTATGAGTCTGATAATATAATTGTGCTAGTTGTACCAGTTGTAGTTATCCTAATTGTACCAGTCTGATAATATAGTTGTGCTAGTTGTACCAGTTGTAGTTGTGCTAGTTGTACGAGTCTGATACTATAGTTGTGCTATTTGTACTATATTTTAACTATGATATCTTTATATGTAGCTGAGAAGGAGGCTGGTGAGAGAGAGACAGCTGAGAAGGAGACTGCAGATAGAGAGGCGGCCGAGAAGAAGGCAGCCAAGAAGAAGCAAGAGGACATGGAGGCTGCAGAGAAGAAGGCAGCCAAGAAGAAGCAAGAGGAGATGTAGGCTGCAGAGAAGGAGGCAGCCGAGGATGAGGATGAAAATGCGACTCAACCTCCAGAGACTCAGCCGGAAGAGGATGCAACTCAACCTCCAACTCAACCTCCAGAAACTCAGCCGGATGATCATGCGACTCAACAGCCAATGCATGTTCGTTTTACTAGTAGGAATAGGACAACTAGGACGACTAGGACAACTAGGACAAGTAGTATGATTTGTATAACTCCTATTGTTTTCAATTTTTTTGCAGTGTAATGAGGAAGAGGATCCGGAGCAACAGCTGGATGACGATGCGACTCAACTTCCAGAGATTTAGATTAGAGAAGAGGCTGCAATGCAGGTTCGTTTGACTACGATCACACGTAGGAGTAGGAGAACTAGGACAACTAGAATGACTAGGACAATTAGGACAACTAGTATGATTTGTATAACTCCTATAGTTTTCTATTGTTTTGCAGTATAATGAGAAAGAGGATCCGGAGCAACAGCCGGATGACGATGCGACTCAACCTCCAGAGATTCAGATTAGAGAAGAGGCTGCAATGCAGGTTCGTTTTACTACGATCACAAGTAGGACTAGGACAATTAGGACAAATATGACAACTAGGAGAACTAGGAGACCTAGGAGACCTAGGACAACTAGAAACGACTAGTTCAACTAGAACGACTAGGACGATTGTTGACTTTTTTTTTGTTGTTCTCCAGGACATTCAAGAGAGTCAACCTGCAGAGTCTGTACCAGAGACACAAGAGGAAGCGGATCCTCTAGCTGAAGAAAAGAAGATTGCGGATGAGATATTTGGTAAATTTACATTTACTCAATTATTTTATTTTGTTTTTGTTAACTTCACATAAACTCAATTCTTTTATTTTTTTTTGTAAGGTAAGCTAAGTCAACCGCTCCCGAAAACTCTCACACTTGTGACTCCTAGAATCAAGAAGATGGTGCCGAAATTGGTTAAGAAGGCTAAAACTCCTAGGCCGAAAAGCGAAAAGAAGCCTTCTTATATTTTTAAGTCTCTTTATGTTCATAAATGAAACCAGTATTTATGTAATGCTTTTAAACTTTATTTATGTAAACTTAAGATGATTGTGGTTGTTTTTAACTTAGGATAATTATGGTTATTTTAAACTGATGTTTTAATTTTAAATGTTAAATTTAAGTGTTTAGGTACAACTATAAATATTGGTACAACTGTATATACAACTAAAATGTAGTACAACTGTGAATAATAGTACAACTAGAACTACAACGTACCAAATTAAAAACGTGAATTAAAAACGTGCGCACCGACAAAGAAATAAAAAGTCACGTGCACCGCCTTTTTCATCACCTAGTTGTACTTATATTTTAGTTGTACCAATTCTCAAAAGAGTTGTATTTTGGTTATTTTTAAATTTAATCAGTTGTACCAAGCTTTAAATTAATATTTTCAGTTGTACTTATAACATTTACAATATAAACTACATTTAACATAATCTCAGACCATCCTATGTATAAAAATAGTATTCCACTCAGTTTTCATGTTAATGTGGTTAATGTAACAAAATTAACCTTAGAAGTGTAAGACATTTCATGTAAACATAAGATATTCATATAAAAATTTCCAAAATTTTTAATTTATTTATTAACTTAAGGTAAACTTAATATATTTTTAAGGCATAGTTTTTGTGAAATGTGTTTACAACTGTTAATTTAAATCATTTTTTCTAATAATTCAGTTAATTCAGTTGTAAGAAACGTACCAATTGTTCTAAAATATAAGGAGTTGTACCAAACGTACCAGTTGTTCTAAAATATAAAGAGTTGTACCAAACGTACCAGTTGGTCTAAAAAGTATGGAGTTGTTCTATTTGTTCTAGTTGTACCATAATATATCAGATTTGCAAAGGCAGACTTATTCGTACATAGTTGAACCTGTTGTACCTAGTTGGACATGTTGTACCTAGTTGGACCTCACGTAATAAACACTCCAAATAAGTTTTACAAAGTTATAAAAACACAAATAACATCTTAACAAGTTACACAAAACACAAATAACATCAACATCCTGAGTTTTCCCCTTCACCGGATGGATATCCAAACCAAGGGCGCTGTGGATTCTTCTTCTTCTTACGAGGTTCTCCGACGGATGGGTATCTAGTCACTTGTACTCTGCCTTTCTTCTTCTCATAAGGTTTAGGTAACACACACTCATCTAAAATATCCTGTGGAATACTCCAAGTCGAATGATGAGGAACTGGATAGATAGTTCTGTAATACGTTAATGTCCACTGTTCCATCCAGTAATATTTGGAGCAAAAGTCCCGGATATCAATCACCACGTTGGTGTTTTCTGTAATCCAGTTGATAGCAGCTACGGCATGCACACATCGATATCTGTCAATGTCGAAATGCTTGCAGCCACAAGTCTTCTTTGTCAAATCAACCAAATATCCTATCCCATCAGCACTAACCACTCTATACTCAAGCAGAAAGCTACTCAGCTCAAACAGATTCAACAACTTTGCAGCCGGACACATGTTGTGCAATTCATTATGCACATAGGGCACTAGTGTTTGTGTCTGTGGCACTTCCATAGATTCCTTCCGACATATGTTAAACCACTCAATGATCTTATCCAAAATCACATCAATCATTGGTAAGAGGGAGAGCTTCCTTGCACCTAACAGAAAATTGTTCATTGATTCAACACAGCTAGTGGTGTCTATGTTGTATCTCTCTCCAGGAAATGGTTTCTTGCCCATCTACTCACGTGAAGACTCTCGTCTAGATATTTAGCAGCAGCAGGATACCTGTTTCTAAAATCAGTATAGTGGCGATTAAACTCAGATTCTTCATAAAGTTGAGTGCATTCTCTAAACTTCATTGCACAGATATCTTTCCTAATACCAAAAACTGCCCCTTTAACATTCTGTGACAAATGAAATATGCAATATCCATGCGCAGACTTCGGATAGACCTTGTGTACTGTCTTGATGATGCTTTGATTTCTATCGGAAACAAAAACAATCTGTGGATCATCCAGAATTTGTGTTTCCAGCATATTCAAAAAACCACCTCCAACTGTCATCTTTCTCACCATCAACCACACCAAAAGCAAGAGGATAATGGTGTCGATTTGCATCTTGAGCACAAGCAATAACAAGTACTCCACCATGTACATTCTTCAGGTGCGTTCCATCAATGATGATGCCTTTTCTCATGGCTTTAAAGCCTTCAATGCAAGCTCCCACAGCAATGAAGAGATACATAAATCTTTTTTCCTCATCCATCTTCACTTTTGTCACTGCACCAGGATTCATCTTCTCTAACATGTACAAGTAAGAAGGAAGCATATAGAAACACTCACCTTGACAACCACGCACATCACTAGTAGCTTGCATTCTCCCTCTCCAAGCTGTAGCATAAGAAACTGAAACACCAAGTCTTCTTTGAACGAAACCAACAAGATCTTTTGCGGATGGAGTTTTAAATGAACCCGGCTAATCTTCATGGAGTACAGAGGCAACTAAACGTGGTGTGCCTTTCTTTTTACTTTTGACTGTAACTGTCTCCAACCAAGAGCATGTATGCATCTTCTGATATGTACTAACTGAGAATATATTAGAATTCTTAGGCATTGAAACTCTCAAGTGCCATTTGCAACCAACTCCACGACATTTTAGAACATACACCGTAGGTCTCGATGTGACTAAACGAGTCTCAAAAAATTGTTGATGCATTCTTTTCTCCAACAGATCTTTCACTTCCTCCTTAGTTATAAATTCTTGACCTAGGCACAAATTCAAACCATCTTCCCATTCAACATTTACAATCTGGGCTGGTTCAATAGCTGTAATGTCAGCCAGCTCGGCATTTCTGCCTGGAAAGAATTCCGAGCTGGTCAGCTCATCCTCAAGATGCCGAGCTGACAGCATTATCCTCGAAGAATCGTGACTCTTATCGGTTTCTTGGACAAACCGCTCGGAAAACAGGATGATAAGCTGGACATTCAGAAGAATTTCAGCCAGCTCGGCATTCCTGGCCGGACAGAATGCCGGGATGGTCAGATCACTCCCAAAATGCGGAGCTGACAGCATTCTACTCGAGGAATTGTGACCTTTATCAGTTTTTTTCGGGAAAATTATACGAAACTGGCTTTTCGTATTCTTTCCGCGAAGTTATCGACAAAACAGTTCGAGCAAAGTTATTTTCCGAATATCGATCTTCTTTTGCCGAGAATATCCAAATATAGAAGATTGTTTTGATATTTGAACATTTTAGTCGTTACTTCCGAAAGTGCGGGTTTTGACCCCAACAGTTAGGCCCCCAGCTCGTCAGTCCTATGTATGACGAGGTAACTAAGGAGTGTAAAGCGGGATTAAGGAGCTAAGATGTTTGGATCTCCGGCCTTCGCAGAGAATGAATCCATGATCTTTGTTCGAGCGATAAGAAAACGGGTTGCTGCTGAGGTCCCCGAGCCATTGGTGAGTGGAAAGTAGACCCGATGTTTTGGTTGGTGGAGTTATGAAAATTTCGGCCAAGTTTTATGCTCTGAGGCCTGCTGGAGCTTTAAGTATTTGGTATGCGAGATGAGAATCGATCTAGTGATGCGCTTATGACGTTGTCTCATTAAAAAACCGTCTACTTAGATAACCCGATGGGAGAAAACATAGTAGAGGAAAAGAGTGCAACGCTCGTTAATGTTGGAACTGTTTTTTCCCGGAGGAAGATTACGTTCGTATAAGTCTTTCCAAAAATCTTCTGAGTTAAGTTTCCCAAAAGTTATTCGTAAGAGACCCGCGAGGGGGCAAAAAATGCCGAGCTGGCTGTGCATATGCATAAAGCCCAGCTGGCTGCAGAGGCAGGGTGATGCTGAGCTGGCCGAACTGGCTGCAAGTGTGCATGGGGCCGAGCTGGCTGCATGAAGCCAAGTTGATTGGCATGGAAAGCCCGAGCTGACTGCCATGCACGATTTCCTACAGAAGCTGTTCGCGCCAAGCAAATTTTGTAGAAAGTTTTCCGAGAAACTGTTTCGTTCAAGTTTTTTGTACGGAACCAACTAAGAGACAAAGTATGCCGAGCTGGCTGGCTGTGCACGATGCCAAGCTGGGCATTACCTTCGTGGAAAGGTTGGATCAGGAGGTGTTGGAAATGCCGAGCTGTTTTTAAGCTGAGCTGGACTTACCGCTCCTGATCTGGCCGTGCATCCTTCGTTTTAGTTCGTGACGCTGGATTGGACGCTCGTACCAGTTTTTCCCGAGAATTGCTCGAGTTTTCGTCCTTCAAAAGTTTTCATGCAAAGACGGGAAATACCGAGCTGTCAGGTGAGTTGTAAGGGACTGTTCCCTGTTTCATCTTTTTGTCGAGATGACCAGTGTTTTCATGTACTGTTCATGTCCCGCATGGTACTATTCATGGGTTCCGTTTTCATTTCCTATAAAATATAGGCTCCCTTTACCTTCATTCTCACAAGTTCTCATACTCTCAAAGGTAACTCTCTCCCTTCTCTCTTCTTTCTATCTCTAGTTAGATCCTAAAGAACGTCAAGAACACTTAGAACACTTTTAACTTTGAATCGAAATGTCATTTGATCCAAGTTATAGTGGGAATGACATCACGTGGGATGAAATTGATCATGTGATCCTTGGGGGAGACGCGCCCGAGGAAGGTGGGGGTTCATTTGGTTTTAGTTTTACGAACTGTATTCCAACATGGAATGCTTCGGGAGTTCATATAAAACTCGAGGAACACGATGGATCCTAAGAGATCCCGCGTGCAGCCGAACCTTTTGTCCAGAAAGCTTGCGTTAAGAAGGAGGCAGAGTGTATGCTTGAAAAAGGGATCCAAGACGATGATGATCCTCCGAGAATGTTTAGGAAGGGGAAGCGTGGGAAGAAACTTGTAACCGATTACCCGAGTTTATGTGGTGACAGCAGTATAAGACGCCTTCGGTCGGTGCTTCAGTTCCCGGAAGGGGTTAAGATAATCGTGCCAAGCACGGAGGACCGCTGCGATAATCCTCCTCCGGGTTATTTTACTATATACGAGTCGTATTTTGACTCCTGCTTCCTTACCTTTCCCATCCCGACGTTAGTTCTGCAATTCCTTGCGGCTTATAACCTGGCCATGGGTCAGATAACCCCGACGGGTTGAGGAACTTGCTGGGCCTGATCATTTTGTACTTAGTGTGCGACATCCGAATTTGTTAGGACTCTTTGATGTCAAGGCGTCTAGAGAGCCAAACACATATTATATTGCGCTGAAACCGGGTCAGGGGATCTTCAAGAGCACATCAGTAAAGATGAGCCTTGGAAGAGCTACTTCTTTTTTGTCAGGGTTAACGAGTTATCAGTTGAGCCTTGGTTCACGCGAGAAATTGTTACCCGTTGGTCGAAAATCGGTAGCTAACTCTTGGTTGGCTAATGCGTCTTATCGATTTTTACATTTCCGGGAATATGTTATCACTGACATCTCTGTTTGATGCTTTTGTTTTTGCAGTTCGTCCTCCTTTCGAAGAAATTCCTCCAGACTTTTATCAAGTTTGGATTGCATTAACTGCTTCGGGAAAGTTGCGCTGGGACAACTTCTCGTTTAAGAGAGTTATCGCAGCACGATTCTAATAGAGTCGTTCGACTTCTCCACCACTCCCCCGAAGAGAAGAGATAGGTCTAGAACTATGGCGGGGAAATTCCTTGAGCAGGAGAGAGCATTCGCAAACGCAAATGGCGCAGCGCCTCCTCCGGATGAGATTGAAGAGAGAGATATCCCCTCCGTTCCCGAGAATCGACAGTCCGCTCTGGAAAAAGGGAAGAGCATTGCCTCGGGTGAGGAGAAACCTAATAGGGCTTTGTCCAAGAAGAAAGAGGCTGAAGCTTTGGGGTTTGAGATTCACGTCCCCAAATTCGTAAAAGATGGGAGTACCCTCGATCCCATTGAGCTTTTGGGCGCCTTTCGTCGCCCTAGGGCTGAGGTCGTCCCTCCGAGTGAACCTTGGAAGAAGAACATCTTCGGGAAGGTTGCCCGAAGGTGTTTCAGGATATGATTGTTTATCAATGCGCTGTGGCATTGTTTCCTTTTTTCTTGACCTTACTTTTCGTTTTGTTTTCGCAGATCCTAGCCCATGTAACTGACATGGCCAGTAACTACAAAAAGGAGACCCCGTCCTGGACTCAGCAAGCTGAGGAGTCCAGAAAGATTGCGGAGGAGAAATCTGCGGAGGCGTCCCGGCTGAGGGGCGAGTTTGAGGAGGCCAAAGCTGCTCATGCTGAGGAGCTGGAGCGTGTGAGGGCCGAGATGCTCAGGGTGAGGGACGAGTCTGAGAGAAAGATGCTGAAGGCTTTCGAGCTGGAACGGATGTGTCTCGTGAAGAAGTATCGTCACAAGGGCGACAGTGCGAGGAGTCCAGAATGAGCATGACGTTAACTCATGTAACGGATCTATTAACCGGCATTATCATCCGCCGTTAGTCAGAAGTCATTTAAAACACGAACTTTCAAAATGAAGGCATTTAGCAACTATGGATCCACCGTCTTTATTATTTTGATTGTAGTTATATGATTATTTTATGATAAAATAATAGTTAAAATTTTCTATCGTGTCTAACGATGCCCTAATCTCTACGCCACATATTTTTTTCTTTTATTATTAAAATTTATATCGATACCCTGTTTTAAACTGTTTATTTGCTGTAAAGTAAGACCAGTAAAAGGAATATCGCCCAACATAATCAGTGGATTTATGCTCTGTTGTACACAAAATACGGCACAAACTAAGACCAGTAAAAGGAATATGGCCCAACAGAATCAGTGGTCTAAAGTCGACATAACGCAATCGATCTTAAGCTAGCAAAGGTAGCAATCCATTTGTATTTTTATAAATATGGCCTAAATTCTAAAATTTAATTTGTTCGGTCTATTTCAGTCACTCGTGCTTGTATTCTTACGGAGCGATGATCATTACCACTAAAACAAAACACAAATAGAATACAAAACTTAAGGTTCTTAGACACGAGTTTAACCCTGAAGAACACAAGTCCTCATAACAACTGAACACGATCGAAAACGTATCACAAGCACACGGAAAATAGATACACTGTAAAGCACAAGGGACATCGCGAGGTAGAAAAAAATTTATGTTTCAACCTCTACCATCTCCCGAACGTGGAGATGAGCTTTCGACCTTACACAACCAAAATACCATATGAAGTCATTGGAATCAAGACAACCAAACAAACAGTGAGACCTCACCTAACAACAGAACCAGCCTTGCCTCAAATTCACGAACGATAGGTAGATAAGAATCAAGTAGAAATTGTGCGCACTCATGTACACCTCGAAGAGCGATGCCATCTATACACAATTCATCAGAAGAATTATAAAATTATGAAAACAGAATTTATCATCACATTATAACATTAATTTCCGCTAGCGAGGACTTGTTACCTCCAGTATCGTGTATCTCCCACCTCCTCAACACGGCTATACAACAACTTCTATGATGAGACCAATCACGATTATTTTTTCAGCGAGTTTACCCCTAGCTTTACACTCCATTGCATTTCCACTGCAAACGCAGTATAGTCTAGATCACTAATCATATCCATTGAGACGACATGAAATCCAATACCGACATCATAAACACCACTACAAACCTCTCATCGACCAAAACAAATTCCACTTCAACTCATCAACTTGAGTCATATATCCGATTGCATCTATCAACAATTATAACAAAACCAAATCAACAACATACAATCTAAATCACAAAACAAATGTATATGGGTTTAGCAACAGCAAGTCATAGACACCGACCTCTAAAGATGCTCCTGTCGATTGTGGGATGAAAAATGTCGGAGAACATAGTGGGGCGAATATACAAAGAATCGCTCCTAGATGGGATCTGAACGCAAACGGTAGTCGAAAAAAACTTGATCTTGTAGGTATGATTAATAGTCCTATGTTCCCCGATCCCGGTTTTCACTTTGAAGTTGTATTTGTCATTCCACATTAGTTCGTCGATGCGACTTTCGAACAAATCAACCCAGTAAGTAGGAACCGTTGCTTGAATTTTGGTTCCCTAAAGTCAAGTACCTGATAATCGGACTAGAGTTTGAATGAATGGCAAGCAAGAGAAAATAATGCGGCTGTACATGTCATTGTGCTTGGATAATCATAATGGAAAGTTTCTATATACAGACATCGGATACATGTCTATCAGCTAACACCATATGAATCTTGTAAGTTCCTCCAGAGAGTTTGACAATCCATTTTCTCAACACTTTAAATTATATTCGTCTTCATACTTTGAATAATCGAGAAACGCCAGATCAGTGCAAGGAGGCTGCATCACCTGATATTTTCTCGTTGGAGGACTCTTTTCTTTTTCTTTTTACCGACTAAAAATAGAATAAAACTCGAATTACAAAAAAAATGCACTTTTATTTGGCCATTTTCAAACGATTTAAAATATCATTGACACCTCGATATTATAAAGATAACGTGCATGCTTTTTTTTTGGGATATGCATTGTTCAGAAACATCACATTGATGAAGTCAAACGGATTCCGATCCCTGATCCTTGTTTCGAGGATGATCCATCGACGTGAAGGATCCAAGTAGTATTTTCTGGTTTGTTGGTACTTCCTAGAGGAGGGAGTTCGACCAAAAAGTCGGTGAGAACTTGCAATTTCGCACACGTTCTTGATCGAAACTCGATATCGTATTCATTCAACTCAACTGCCCATTAAGCCAAACGTCCCGAGAGACTTGGGCTGTGTAAGACGGTCCTGAGTGGGAAGGTGGTCAAGACTACGATAGTGTGGGATTGGAAGTAAGGTCTGAGTTTTCGTGCAGACGTAACCACCGACAGTGCTACTTTTTCCAGCCGTTGGTAAGTTGCACCAGCGTTCATCATAATCTGGTTGTATCCAGAAAATGCCTCCATGAAGGAGAGTAGCTTGTTTTCAGCGGTTTCCTCGACTAGTCTGTCGATGTGTGGGAGCGGGAAACTGTCTTTGGGCCACGGCTTGTTGAGGTCTGTAAAATCCACAAAGACACGCCACTTTCCATTCTTCTTTTTGACGACTACCGGATTGACAAGCCAATCGGGATATCGTACCTTGGTGATTGATCCAACTTTGAGGAGTCTTTTGACTTCGTCATTGACTGCCTTAGCCCTTTCTGGACCGAGTTTTTGCCTTTTTTGCTTGATCGGTTTGAAGGTTGGATCAACATTGAGCTCATGGCAGGTCTTATTGATGTCGATACCTGGCATGTCTTCAGCTGCCCATGCGAAAGTGCTCACGTTCCTTTTGAGGAGAGCAATGAGCTCGGATTTGATTGGTTCGTTAAGATTTGCACCGATTTCAACGCATCTCTCAGGATGGGAATCGTGGATGCACAATGAGACCACCGGTTCGCATGGACTTTCATCTTTCTGCTCCTTGGCATCCTCCAGATGAAGTTGGTGGAGGAGTTTTGAGAGCTCACCCCTTGCCTTTTGTTTTTCCTTCTCTAAGGGTTTATCTGTTACAGGATTCCGAAGTTTATGTTCGATAAAGAGAGAAGTTCGAGAGCTCTTTTGTTCTCCCCAAATCGTTTCGGTTCCTTTAAGAGTTGGGAACTTGAGGCAAAGGTGGTAGGTGGATGGGGCGGCCTTGATGGCGTTAAGCCAGGGCGTTCCCATTCCAGCATTATAGATAGTCGGATGATCAGCTACTGAGAACTGAACTGATGTGGTTCCTCCAGCTGTAGTAACTGGAAGGATGATAGTTCATTGGGTAATAGATATGCGTCCATAGAAACTTGTCAGCGGTTTAGGTTCGTTCAACAGTTTATGCTGTCCCGTTTCTATCCTATATAGCGTTTTTCAATAGATCACGTTTATTATGCTACCAGTATCAACCAAAACCTTAGATACATCGTGATCGGCTATTGTGAGTTGAATCACAAGCGGATCATCGTGGGGATGGATGATTCCATAAGCCTCCGACTGATCGAAGGTGAGTGCATCCTTCGTCTTGTTTTTCGATTCTGATCGATTAGTGTTGTTCCCTGCTTGTTGCTGAGAAGCTTTTATCGAAGATATCGAATCGCAGAAGAACGGCGATCCTCCCATGATTGTGTTCACCGAGGATTCAATGGGTTGCCCTAAGGATATCGGGAAAGATTCTTTTCTGGATTGGATCCAACCCTGGGAGATCTCTAAAATCAGTTCGGCTCCACCAAGCGGATGATTCGAGTTAGCTGATCTTGGCAGCTTTCGTTTCTCGGAGTAAGAAAGCTTTTGGATACCCTCCTTCTAGCGCCAAATTGTGGGAACGAGATTTCACACAATATATTTTCGGAAAGTGAATTCGATAATTAGGTCCCAAAAGTTCTGGAATGAGAAACCTCTTGAAAGATTTTGGTAGATTTCCGCAAAAGTGAAGAATAAGAAAAAAAATGGATAAGAATACGATTTTATTGATGAATCTCGAATAAATAGTAAATCGTATATGTATTGAGTATGTAAGCATTTCAGAATGTGTTACAAGAGGTAGGGATCGATCCTTATTTATACTAAGACATCATAAGCCCTAAACATCCTAAGTTTCGATGTGGGACAAAGGTTCTTTCTTTTTTCCGACAATTTTTTCATAAATCTTCAAGGAAGCTTCTGGAACCTTCCGTAAGTGGGTTTCAGCCTTCGTCGGTCCATCCTTCCAGCTTGCCCAAGTCCATTCTTTGTCTAGTGGTTTTCTCCGGTTAGTTCGATAGACGAAACATCGCGATGTTTTGAGAGACTCACGAAAACATCGGTATGTTTTACAAAAAGGTCATAAAGACGGAGAAAGAAGCGAAACGAGACGAAACGAAAAGTGTCAGCCAACTTGGTCATCATTTCCTACCGAGCTGGACAGCAATCAGCATGCTGACCGTCCAGCTCGGTATTCTGGCTGCAGGAAATGCTGAACCGGCTTGCTTCCTTGTCGATGGTGTCGTCCATCTCGGTATCCAGGGTGAGAGGAGATCTTCCGATAAGTCGTGAGATGCGTCAAGCTCGATATGGTGAAGTGTGTCGGTCAGCTCGGTAGCCAGGAGGGTAGATTTTACCGAGCTGACTGGCATATGCCGTCCAGCTCGGTAGGAATGGTGAAGGAAACACCCAATCAGCTGCTCCAAGCTTCCGTACCGAGCTCGGTAGGAATGGTGAAGGAAACACCCATAACTTTCTTGTATGAACTCCGTTTGATCTGATTCTTCTTCCATGAGCTTTATAATTGAGTTAAGAACAGTTTCCAAGTGGTGTCATGTTCAAAAGCCTTGTGGTTTGGAAGATACACTTCGATCATTGAACACATATCCTTTTCAGCTCGAAACACCCGGAAAGTGTCATCCAGCTCGGTTTCCAGGTGGGGAAGGATTCTACCGATCTGGATGCATCATGCTGTCCAGCTCGGTACCAAATTGGGCTGGTGATACCGAGCTGGATGCAATGATGCATCCAGCTTGGTAGATTTGTACCGAGCTGACTGCTCGTGCTGTCCAGATCGACGTTTTGTGGCAAGTGCTTGGCAAAACATGCATTCAGCTCGTGTGTGTCAGTCAGCTCGGTAGGATTTGCTGCCAGAATACCGAGCTGGCTGTCCTACAAGCTTTGTTGATTTCCTTTTACTCGAAAAATCGTAACTTTCATCGGTTTATTGGAGGAATCGTTCAAAGGACGAAATGATCAGCAACATGATGGAGAGATGTCAGTCAGCTCGGTATCACTAGCAGGTCTTGATACCGAGCTGGCTGTCTTATTTCGTCCAGCCGATCATCCCTTATTCAACGATTTGCGAGTTCATCGATTCCTCGGAAAAACTCTCGAATGACAGTGTTTCTTACTTTCTTTGTAGAGTTATCGACAGAGTGGTTCGAAATGAACTTTCTCCGAATTCATATCTAAATATGAAAAAAAAAATTCGATATTCAAATATTTTAATCGTTAATTCCGGAAATGTGGGTTTTGACCCCAACAAATACGCTTTTATAACATAATATCATTTTCATCTTATAATCTTAGTTATAATCTTAATATTAAAGATTTTTCAAACAAAAATCCTACCAAATCTATAATTATTTTTAAAAAAAATCAAAACCATATATTGTTGAGATATTTATATATCACGTCAAAATTGACCCTTTCCTCTATACATAATATACTATATATATAAACCTTCATTCCTGCAGAAAATCCTTCACCATAGCCCTCCCTCTTCCAATCAAAATTATACATATATCGAATAGACACTCGAATGGTTTTAGCAGATGATGAGAATGGTAAGTTTTTCAATTTTTTCATCCCACTAATATTATAACTATCGAATGTACTAACATAAGTTTATAATATAAGGAACCAAAAATTCACGCATCTCTGGAAGCCAAGATTGACATTCATGGTTTATTTCTCAAAAAAAAAAAATTCTCTTGCTCATAATCTAACACTGCTATGTACATTTTGATTACAGGTTTGAGGCATGAATATCTCATTTATTTGAAGAGATTTCCAAGATCATCTTATGTTTTGATGCAAATTCCAAAAAACAGTGAGCACAACTCTCTACAAGTGAGTTTTCAAAATTTTCCATTGATGTTAAGCAGTTCATTTAAATCTCCAATTCAGATGAAAGAGCCTATGATACTATGTTAAGAGATAACAATGGATATGGCCTACAAACAAGTATTTCAGAGTTTTTTTTACTTTTTCTCTTACATTTAACTAATTCTTTCAATCTTTAAACAGTTTTTTTCAGTGTTTTTGATTATTCAGATTCAATGTATAATCTTTCAAATAGTAAAATATAAACAAATTTCCTAAGCGTATACATTTCAAAACTTCCTATTTCATTATAACCAGGGAATATAATCATTCAAAGGCAAAACAACTCTCACTATATTAAAATCTAGCAAACCATGCTCTTAAATATGCATAACTCTATTTCAAGTAAATGTTTGTTCTATTTCATAATTTACCTTTGTTGTTTGCAATCGAAAGGAAGGGAACACTACATGCTTTGACTTGCTACTTCACTTGATTAATCTGATCATAAAATAAAAATGATAAGGTATTTTAAGAAAGAAAAAACATAGAAAATAGAAAACAGATATATACACAACAGAGAACAAAAGCTACAAAATTAAAAAAAGACCAAAACACAAGCCAACCTGTCCAAGAGCTAGAGCAATCTTGATCTTAGTATCTGATCTTAGTACCCTCTCCTCTAATTCTGCGCCATTACATTGTCACTGTGTCAAGACACAATGTGACTGTATGAAGAATCCACAAGAAATCTGAACACTCGATTCGGTTCTTGCAAGTTTTTTAATTTAATTATTAGAATCTACAATTCAAGAAACAATTTCAATTTACAAAATCATAATCTACAATTTCAAACTTAAAAAGAATTAACTGAAATACACATTGAGGTAGAAGCATCAAATGTCAAACTTAACTTTGGGAGGTTAGAAAGGATAATCGTTGGAGAATGCGAGTGAGAGTATGTACCTAGTTCCTTCGAACATAGTGTCTTTGCTTCCTATGATTTTTACTTTCCAGCAGAAAATGCTTTCTTCCTCTGGGAAAGCCGATATCCACCGATCACCTCCCATCTGAAAAACAGCAAATCGGAAGTCCATATATAAGAGTTTATCTTTGTATCACTAAATTCAGTTCTTATTTTTTCACATTAAAAAGAAAAGGAAGGAAAGAAAGCTTACCATTAAGGGCATTAATTCGGATTGCAGCCTGTGTATTAATGGCGAATAATGGATTAGGAAAAACCATAAATTTGCTTAACCAACAAAAAAACAAAGTTTTGATCAAGAAAGAGTAGATAATATACTGAGATGTGATTCAGTACCAACATTAAGAAAAAAACCAGAGTGAAAAGTGATATGTTACTGTTCAATGCATCATTTTTTCTGAAGAGGAATTGTAGTAAACAGTTGGTAGACAAGGAGTGAAACAATAAACAAGAGAAGTCACAGTCAATTTTTGAATCCATCATCTCTCTAAACATAATCTAGAAGCATATAAAGACCACAAGAAATGGATATGGGTTGGTGCCAAATGCTAAGCTCAATTCTACCTAAGGAAACATGAAATTCATAACAAAGAATACAAATCAAATCGAAGCAATGTTGAGAATGGGTTAAAAGAAATTCCCTTTGGCTCTAGGATTTAGGGGCAGTGGTTTCTGATGCGTTCAATTTAGGATTTGCAGAGAAGAAGGTCAAGTTCACTCTATCGGAGCTCGAAGTGAATTCGAAGAGACTGAATAACAAAAGTCGGTGAAGACATTTGATCTGTAAAATTTTAATAAAGGTGATAAATCGAATGGAAGCCTTACCTAGATTCGCCGGATTTCGATTGTGTTTGTTGAAGAGCCAGATCCACAGGAGGGGAAAGGTCATCTTGTGCATGGTCGGGGATCTGATCATCTGATCTCTGAGAAGAAACTGGAACAATGGCTGAAATGCCACAACTTGCATTTAAAAAAATCACGCATGCCACTGTAATGTTTTCGAATTTCATAAAAATTTATTTTAAAAAGCAGAAAATATGGAAATGCCGATAAAACCAAGGATAGGAAAAAAAATTACATACCCTGCCACACGGATCTGAAAAGCAGACCCGAAACCAGATCCAATTGAGTCGATCCAACTCCCTCGACCCGTTTCACTCAAAATATTAGGCCATTTTGAAAAGGGAAAAGTGAAAACCCTCGCTTACTCAAAAAAAAAAAAAACTGTCGAGAAAACGAGGGAGATTCCGACGAGTCTGCCAACAAGGAAGAGAAAACCACCAATCCTTGTCGTCGAGCTGTTCAGTGTCTCCGAGAAAGCCGCCGGTAAGTTTGATTATCTGTCCTCTATTTTCGAAATGATGGTGAATTCGGTTATTAAATGTGATATAAGCCTCGATTGGTTTGATTGGGTGAGTTGGTCGAATTTGTCAGTAATGGCCAGCCGTGAAGATGAAGTAGGCGCCGTGAATGAAGAGGAAAATGAGAATGTGAATCAAAAAGATGCTGTGGAAGAAAAAAAGGAAACAGAAGAAGAAAATGAGGGAGATGAGGAAGAGNGAGGAAGCAGAAGAAGAAAATGAGGGAGATGAGGAAGAGGAGGAAGGAGATGAAGAAGAAGGAGAGGAGGAAGGAGATGAAGAAGAAGAAGAAGGAGAGGAGGAAGGAGATGAAGAAGAAGGAGAAGAGGAAGGAGATGAAGAAGAAGCAGAGGAATCGGAAGCAGGAGAGGAAGGAGATGAAGAAGAAGCAGACGGTGAAGGACGTGAAACAGAGCAGGTATAATATATTAGTATGTACAACTGGAACATATAGTACAACTATATTATTTAGAAGATTTGGTACAACTTAGGATAAGTGGAATAACTAATGGAAGATANGAATTGGCAGGATACGGATGATGAAGAGAGAGTTGGTTCCCAACCACAGCAGCCAGAGAGTATGTTCTTCCCTCCTTCTGAATACACGAAGAGCTGTAAGATAGGAAGTAGGTGTGTTGTGGGTGAGACAGTGAAGAAGATATCAGAATTTCGGGAAGAATTATAATAGTTCAGAAACCATTCTCAATTTAGACATATATTTCACATGCATAAGGAGAC
>OVBI01001196.1:0-39815 GCA_900406495.1 Sisymbrium altissimum | reverse complement strand
CTTTAGAACTCCAATTTGCATCTTTCCTATAGAACCCCTAACCTAGAACACGCATACCTTTCACAACAAAGGAAAATGAGCACGTGGGAACACCATTCTTGAGCATCAAACAGAACAAAAGTACAGTTAGGAGAATGAAAATCAAAAACACGATCCAAAAAGAAAAGGTTATGGGAATTAGCTCTTCTGAAAAGAAGAAGAAAATTGTCCAAATCTAAAGCCGTAACGTTAGCTAATCCGATTTGGAAAAGCAATATCGGAGCGTGGCTTGCTTCGGTAAAGATTCAAACAGCTTCGGTGTGATTGAGAAGAAATCCGAGATAGCTAAATCAGAAGAAGTAAGAGGAGGAAGAGATATGTGACTCCAAGCACTAGAGAACCAGATGTGAGCATGAGGGTTTTGGAAAGCTAAGAGATAGAAACGAAAACAGACGGGACGAAGAAGAAGACGGAAAAAAAAAGTGTGGGACATGATCCAATTTTGATTGTGTTTGGGTGGATAACCCAGTTATCAGATTGGTTGGGTCGTAATTTATTAGGTTCATTAAACCCTTTAGCGTCTTTTCCTTGGTTTTGATTAAAAAGAAAAATCAAAAAGAAAATAAATTTTATAAGAGGGATATTGTAGATTTTTTAAGGGTACGGAGGGGCATCACAGATTAATGTCCAAGTAACAACGGACGTCAAGCTGTCCAATTTATTTCAAGCCCTTAATCCAGACTGTGCTGTGTGATGATTACATCTGTCACTGTTCCAGATCCTTCTTCTCTTTTGTATAAAACAATAACAAGTCTCATTGTAATCCTTAAGCGAATAAGTTAATAATACAAAAGATTCGTCTTCACCTCTATCAATTCGTTCATGGTATCAGAGCCATAGACGATTCTTCTTCCACTTTAGCGCTCACCACTCCTCCTTCTCTCAATGTCGTCAACTCTATCACCGTCAAATTCACCGATCAAAACTTCACCTTCTGGACACAACAGTTTCGCTCTTTTCTCAATGGTCAGAAACTTCTTGGGTTTGTTACTGGTGATATCAGACCTCAACCGGAGTATCTCAACGTTCATAACATCACCGGCACATCCACCCCAATCCGGAATGCCGACTATGATACCTGGTTCCAAACTGATCAGGTGATCCAGTTGTGACTTCTGGGCTTTGTCTCTGAAAGTATGGACTCTGTGGTCATCTATTGCAATACTTCTCAAGAGATTTGGAGCGCTCTTGACCTCTACTTCAACAAACCATCCAAAACTTGCCAGTACGATCTTCTCTACAAGCTCCAAACCATCAAGAAAGGTGACCAGTCCATGACGGCGTATCTTAGCTCCATTCAGACGCTCAGTGACCAACTTGCAGCCATGGGTAACCACGTTTCTGAGCCGATGAAGATCCACTCAGCTTTTCGAGGTCTTGGCCGAGAATATGAGTCTCTCAAAGCCATTATTGAGCATACCATGGACCCGAAGTCTCCTCCCTCTCTCGCTGACATTGGTCCCAAGCTTCTCAGCTTTGAAGAACGTCTGCAGTCCTATCACTCGGCATCTGATATGACCCCTCATCTCGCTTTCAATACAACCACTAAGCAGTCTGAGGCGCACTACACTCAACGAGGATGCAGGGCTTGTGGCCGTTCTTCTAACAGAGGTCGTGGCAACTCCTTCTCAACACGCGGTCGCGGCTTTCCTCAGCAAATCTCTCACAGCGATCCTGATGCGCGTCCTGTCTGTCAAATATGTGGTAAACCGGGTTACCATGCTCTGAAATATTGGCATCGGTTCGATAATAGCTTTCAACATGAAGAACTGCCCCGTGCAATGGCTGCTATGCAGATCACTGAACTCACAGATGCCTCCGACAGCGAGTGGTATCCCGACACTGGAGCTATGGCGCATGTCACAAGCTCCCCTGCTCGTCTCAGCCATTCTCAGCCATATCATGGGTCAGATACTGTGATGGTCGGTGATGGTAGCTTTCTTCCAATAACTCACATCGGCTCTGCAGAAATTGCCTCTACATCAGGTAAGCTTCCTCTCCAGGATGTTATTGTCTGTCCTAATATTGCCAAATCTCTTCTTTCTGTTTCTAAACTCACTGCAGACTACCCATATAAATTTGAGTTTGACTGTGATGGCGTTATGGTTAAGGACAAGGAAACACAGCAGCTGCTGATAAAGGAAGAAACACTAAGGGTCTCTATAAGTTGGTTGAACCTCGCTTTCGGAGTTTCTACTCTACTCGTCAGCTGTCAACGTCTGATGAGGAGTGGCACAGGTGTTTGGGACACCCGAATGACAAAGTTCTCCAACTATTATCTTCTACAAAGGCAATCTCCATTAATAAGAGGCTTGAGTCGTGCCACCTTGGAAAAAGCTGCAGTCTTCCGTTTTTTCTTTCTAGCTTTGTAGTATCAAAACCCCTAGAGCGAGTTCACTGTGACCTTTGGGGGCCAGCTCCTGTTGTCTCAGTTCAAAGATTTCGATATTATTTAATCTTTGTGGACAACTACTCTCATTATAGCTTGTTGTATCCATTAAGAAATAAATCAGATTTTTATCCTACCTTTCTTAAATTTCAAGCTCTTGCCGAAAATTCTTAAACTGCAAAGATTCAAAGCTTTCAATGTGATGGTGGTGGTGAATTCATAAGTAATCAATTCTTGAATCACTTGGCCACCTCGAGTATTCAGCAACTGATCTCGTGCCCCTATACTCCTCAACACAACGGTCTTGCAGAACGGAAACACCGACATCTCACGCAACTGAGCCTCACAATGTTGTTTTAGAGCCGCATGCCTCATAAGTACTGGGTCGAAGCATTCTTTACTGCCAACTTTCTCAGTAATCTGCTTCCCTCTATGGCTCTCTCCGGTGATACTACTCCGTATCAGCTCTTTCTGGGTCATACTCCTGATTACTCTGCTCTGCGCTGCTTTGGGTGTGCTTACTATCCGACGCTCAGAAGCTATTCATCAAACAAGTTTGACCCACGGTCTCTTCATCGTGTCTTCATTGGCTATAATAATAAGTTCAAAGGCTATCGGTGTCTGTATCCTCCAACCCGGAAGGTTTACATCACCAGACATGTCCTCTTTGATGAATCAAGCTTCCCATTCTCTGACCGATACTCCTCTCTACAGGTTTCTGCAACGACCTCTCTTCTCAGAGCTTGGCAAAAGGGGTATCTCCCAACTTCGGCCTCTTCAGAAGAGGGTCTCTCTCCCACATTATCCACTCCACTGGTGCTCCAGACTCACCAACCAGGGCTTTCTCAGGAGCTACCTCAGACTGTTGCACCCTCTGCTGCTGTATCAGGTTCTGAGTTCTCTGCAAGCTCCTCATCTGCACCACCACCGGCTACTCCCTCTGCAGTGTAAACTCATCCCATGATCACTCGCTCTAAAGCCGGCATTACCAAACCAAACCCGAGATATGTTTTGCTCACACACAGAACATCCAATCCAGAACCAAGAACTGTTACAGAAGCTCTCAAACACTCTGGCTGGAATGCTACTATGGGAGAAGAGATTGGCAATTGCAAGGAGACACAAATCTTTTCTCTGGTACCACGCACCCCAGACATGAATGTCGTCGGCAGCAAGTGGGTCTTTAGGTTCAAACTCAATGCAGATGGGACCCTGAACAAGCTTTGTGCCTGTCTTGTAGCTAAAGGTTTTCATCAAGAGGAAGGTATTGATTACCTTGAAACCTACAGTCCTGTTGTGCGCACTGCAACAGTCCGCATGGTCCTCCATCTTGCACAATCATGAAGTGGGAGATCAAGCAAATGGACGTGTCTAACGCTTTCCTTCACGGTGACCTCTCCGAAACAGTTTACATGACTCAGCCTGCAGGTTTTGTGGATCCTGTCAATCCTAATCACGTATGGCGTCTCCACAATGCCCTGTATGGCCTCAAGCAGTCCCCGAGAGCCTGGTTTGACAAGTTCAGTACTTTCCTGATTGAATTCGGCTTCGTCTGTAGTATCAAAGACCCGTCTCTCTTCGTCTACCAACGTGGTCGAGATATCATTATGTTGCTCATGTATGTTGGTGAAATGGCCATCACAGGGAACAGCTCTGCAGCATTTGCAAACCTCCTTGATGCTATGAACAAGCAATTCAGAATGAAAGATTTGGGTAAGCTCCACTACTTCTTGGGAATTCAAGCTCAATATCACAGTGATGATCTGTTCCTCTCTCAACAACGATATGCAGAAGATCTCTTGATCACAGCAGGCATGAAATATTGTGCTCCAATTGCAACTCCTCTCCCACTGCAACCCCACAAGATCGGCGAAGAAAAGCCTGATTTGTTTCCTAACTCGCAGTATATCCGAAGCTTAGCAGGGAAGCTCCAATATCTTACCTTGACCAGGCTAGACATACAGTTTGCTGTGAACTTCATCTGCCCGAAGATGCATGCCCCGACAGCCTCTGACTTTCATCTTCTGAAACGCATTCTCTGCTATATCAATGGAACGGTCACTATGGGCATCTCATTCACCGCAGTCTCTGATTGTACCCTTCGTGCTTATAGTGACAGTGACTGGGCCAGTTGCACGGAGATTCGTCGGTCAACTGGAGGCTTCTGCACCTTTCTTGGTCAGAATCTCATCTCGTGGAGCTCCCGCAAGCAGCCTATAGTCTCCAGAAGCTCCACGGAAGCTGAATATCGCACCCTGTCTGAAACTGCGTCTGAGATCACTTGGATATGTCACACTCTGCGAGAACTAGGTGTTCCTCTGCCCCTGACTCCAGAGCTGTTCTGTGACAACCTCAGTGCTGTTATGCTCACTGCTAATCCTGCCTTTCACTCGAACACGAAACACTTCGAAACTGATCACAACTATGTCCGTGAACGTGTTGCTCTGGGTGCTCTCGAGGTCAAACACATTCCGTCTCATCTACAGCTTGCAGACATCTCCACGAAGTCTCTGCCCTCTGCGTCTTTCTCCTCTCTTCGATTCAAACTTGGTGTTGACGTGCCTACCACACCAAGTTTGAGAGGGAATATTAGAGTAGAGCTTCCAACTCCCTCAGAAGGTTTCAAAAACGACAGCGCAGGCATTCTTGGACCTCCGCCAAACAAGAAGAAACTGGGCCTACAACAAGACAAGCCCAAAGATTCAAATGTCTCCCGCGTGACTCATCCACCTGCACCTACAACAAAACAAAACACTCAGGATAAGGATTGCGCGTTAGTAAAAGCAAAAGCAGCCAGTACGGCTAAAGCAACAACAGACGTCAAGCTGTCCAATTCATTTCAAGCCCTTGATCCAGACTGTGCTGCGTGATGATTACATCTATCACTGTTCCAGATCCCTCTTCTCTTTTGTATAAAACAATAACAAGTCTCATTGTAATCCTTAAGAAAATAAGTTAATAATACAAAAGATTCGTCTTCACCTCTCTTCTCTATCACTTCATTCACAATGAATAATCTAAGCCAATTTACTGAGGAATAAAACCGAAGCCCATCAGAAGAAAGATGATATCGACCACGGCTCGCATAGTTTTGGAAGCAAGCGACACGTCAACCTATCGAAATACAGGAATCGGTGCCGAATATCTTAGAAGTCTGACAGCACTATTTGCCGAATAGAATGACAAGTACTGATACATTCTGCGCTCTCTACACCATCCAAATCAAGATTACGGAGCTGATAGAAATCTGGAGCATCTGAGTATAAAAAAAAACAAGGCTGGGACAAGAAGAAAGGATCCATGATTCAACCCGAAAGAGAGGAAAAGACTTAAACATTTGGAGTGATTCTCAGAAGAACATCTCGACATCCTTGTGAGGTTCTTCTCAGAATTAACGAGCAAATTGCCTCCTTATCAGAAATCTCCGAGCTCACATTTCATCATTCACCCGTACTTCATCACCATTTGGATCCCAAAACTCATACACTGGTTTCACCCTCAAAAAATTGGCACCCATTCAAGGTACAAGATTTTCATTACGCACCAGGTAGTTTGAGGGACATCCGCAAAACCACCCATTTTAGGGACCTCAACTGATCCTCAAGATGTATCGTCCTCCACGCTAAGGATGATCCTCAGGCCACGATCCCCATTGCCTCCCAGGCCTCCAACGCCAATATATACTAGAACGCCTGCACCTGTTAGGAAGAACTGTGGAAACCAGAATTAGCACAACCTATTTTAAGAAAGAAATTAATAATTAGGTCCCAAAAATTTTGAGAAGAGAAATTTTGAGAAAAAACAAAAAAGTATATTGAAGAGAAACTCCATAAAAAAGATAGAAGTAGAATTTTATTAAATAAAAGAATTTCTGCATAAAAGAACTAAATAAAGAGAAAGATTTTAGAACGCTTAAATCTCTAAGTACGAAAAGAAAGGATTTCAGAATATCTTGAAAGGTATACAATTTCCGATGTGGGAGCCTATCTCTTTGTCTTTTCTACTGAGTTTGAAGAATCTTCGAGAATCTCCGTGAAGTCTTCGATAAGTCGGCTCGGCCCGCGATAATCTTCCTTGTCGGCTTGGCCCAATCTCATCATTTGTGTTTGCTTTAATAACTTTTTTGGTATGGCATTTTGGTTTGATTTAAGTTAACGTTTTATCGTTTTTCGATAAATAAAATGTCATGTATTCTCCACAAAACATCGAGAAGTTTACGGAAACATCCATAAGTCCTTGAAATGACCTTTAAAGACGAAGGAAGAGACGATCGGCTCGGCGTAAAGCGTAGAGAGGATCATCAGCTTGGGTTCTACCGTATTCTGCCTTAGTTTATCAATGTTCCATCAAATCAGGACGTTCTTCCAATCACCGGCTCAGGAGCGATGTCGGGGAACGTTAAGAGAGCCATCAGCTCGGGTGAAGCACGATGTCATCTTCGCATATGCTGTGTTTATGGGTTCGGGGGAGATCGAGATCGACCAATTCTTTGCCAGACCGATCGATCGGCTCTTGGACGAATGAATCTGCCAGCTCGGGGACAAGAGGTCTCGTCGGCTCGGGGATTCAACGTGCTGCCCGACCATGCACCCCTCCGTCGGCTCGGGTTAAGGAGGAGGCATCAGAGGATGATCGGCTTTGGATTCTTCATGGTGCATCATACCGCTGCTCGATCAACTCGGGACGTCAGGAGGCATGCCGGCTCAGGTTGGACAGCAACGAGCACACCGGCTAAGTTACATGGAAGCATCGGATCGGGTTTGGTATGAAGATTACACGAAATATACGGTTTGCGATATGAAAAGTTCGGAGAATTATGACTTTTATCGGTTTTAACATGATTTATACGAAAATCAATTTTTTCATATATTTTACGCGAAGATAGTGACAAAATAATTTTATCGTAAACTATTTTTTCGAATATCATTTTCCTTTTGCAACAAGGCGATGCTTCCTCCTCCTGCCCCAGTCTGAAAGCAACAAGGAGGTAGTGCAAGGATTGCCTGCTGCCTCTTGTGACCTCGGTTCCATCCGGAGGAAGAGGAATGCACCTCTCCCCGAGAAGGGTAGCGCAAGCGAGGGTCCTTGCAAGAAGAAGCTCAAGGACCTAGCTCGGTCTAAACCTCTTCCAGAGAAGAAGGGTAGAATCTACAAGCTGACTATCAACGAGTCGAAGACTTTGTTCCGGACTACAGGGCAGTGCGTGGAGCTTGTATCGAACATCAAAGATCCTTCGGACGATCCTATATGCCCCAAAATCCTGTTTTCTCAAAAATCGTACTCCAACACTGTTCAATACACGATACGGGTAAAGTTTATCCTTTGTATAGTTTATTGAAATGTTAAATTATAATAAAGAGGATTTCGTCTTGGTAGTAATAAATTAACTGATGTACATGAATTGTGATTTAGAGTTGTTCAAAATTGCATAAAAACAAAGTTGGAAAAATTAACAATTAACATAAATGTTTATTCCATAATATTGATCGAATTATTGCGTGTTCAGATATTCATAGTATCCATTTACCGATTATTTATGTTATTGTTCTATTTTTTACGATATGTGTATCTTTGATTTATATGGATAATTATAAATTACATCTAGAATATTGTTGAAAATGAGTATTTGGCGACTTTTATTCTTTTTCTTTGTATATCAAAAAGGAATATATGCACAAAAAGATACATTAATAATTTCTTTATAAAAATAGTTTTAAGAACTTGAGAATATTGGTATACATGTTCTGATGGCGCATCTGTTATCATATGCTATTCATAGAACCTATGATAGATATCTTAGCGGTGTTTCTGACCTTAATCTTGGTATTTATGTGTGGAGAATCAAAGACAAAGTGATAGGTAAATTTAAACACTATTCTCATAACGGAGACTTTGGATTTTATACTTGCTGATGCAAATTTTTGTTTCTACATTTGTATATGACTCTATACGTTTCAGTCATCCTCGTCGGATTATTATATGTCAATTTACAGCATCAAGATTCAGAAGTGGGTGAAACTTCAGCACCAAGAGTAAGTATTGGTGTATAATGAGATTAGTTGATGCTTGTTAATGAAAGTTAACAGATTTTAACTATAATTTTCAATAATATTTGTAGAGTGTAAACCAAAAACCGCAGCCTAAATGCATTATGTTTTATTGGTGTGGCTCTGAATACAAAGTAGCTGAGGGCTGTATCCTGTCGTTTGGTCACATGGACTTCCTCAACAACGTACTATGGGCCCTAATTCAGTGAATGTGTTGGTTGAGATGGCTGTTGTTGGAGATGCACTGCTTTGGAGACCTGCACTGAATATGTTTAGTATTAGTCAAGCTGTATGAGAAACTATTGCGTGGTCTCAGGATTGTGTTGTTGCTATTGAGCAGGAGTTAGAAACCAGAAGACATTCCGCCTAAGGTGGGTTTTCTTAATCAGCGCCTCATCTGATTGATTGTAGTTAAGATTTGATTTCTATATTTTAGTGTTCTTAAATTTAGTATGTTTTTCTATATTCGATTTATTTGTTAACAAAGCCCAAACACAACTTCCATAAACAAGTGCAAACTTCTATATTGGCTATGAAATGATGATCAACCTGTTGGTCAAGGCTGTTGGCAGAATCGTGATCCCAAAACTTTGGTGAATGGCCTTCCTCTTGGACCAAATGCCATTAAAACTTTTGTGGATACGGTTAATGAACCTGGGACATTTTTTTGGCGGCCAATAGAAGAACTCTCAAATCTTCATGACTTTTTGAAGTCGTTTGTAGCATGGCCAGTCAGTAGAATTTTATTCGACGATTTAAATGCAGAGGCACCAGCTCCAGCACCATTGACAATTTAAAAATTTGCAATAAAATATTTAATTTTAAATAAAATTTCAAAGTATATTATTTACAAAGAAAAAATAAGTTAGTTGATTAAATTCATAATTAAACTAAATATAAAAGTATAACTGCAAATTATTTATAGGTAACTAAATAATAAATATATTTTGAAATAATCTTTTGGAGTGAAAAATTGAATTAGATTTAAGTAAAAGTGAACTGCTTTTTACAGTGACTATATTTTGAGTATAAAATAGTGTAATGAATTGGAGATGCCCTTAAATAAGTAAGCTGAGTTACTTAAATTGTTTATACAATGGGTGGGGTATCTGCCTTGTCAGACTTTGAGAAAAAAGTGGATAACGTATATGAATGCGAAAAAAATTTAACTACAATATTGTATAGATAGATTATAGTAGTATAAACATGAAAAAAAAATTCTAGATGAAGAAGAATAATAAACAGGGATTTACATGCATATAATTCGTGATTAAATTGCTGAATTAATAAGTCATTTACATAATAGCTTTTTTTTGCTGTAATGTTAAATTTATTTATCAAAAAAAAAGAATACAAACTTTTGGTTTTAAGCAGTATAAACCAAAACAAATGGAGAGAGGTTAGTTGTGCACAAAAAAAAAAATGGAGAGAGGTTAGAAAAATTATAGTATCAACAAATAGTTATACTCACTGTATTGGAATGAAAAGAAACTGATTCAAGGGAAGTCATTCTTTGTTTTCAAGAACCTAAGGAGGTAGCTGAGATACTGCATTCCATCTGCTTAGTCTCTCGTCATCATCTTCAGTCCTGTCTCGAGTGAGGGATAAAATCATGTTCTGTATCTCTGTATGGATTGTGCGAGCAAGAAACAGAGTCGAGTTTAGTGCGCATTGATGTCAATGTCTGTTTCTTTCTTTCCAACTCCAATAAACTGTGGATTGGAATTTTTTCCTAAGATTACATCTTGCTTAGGGAGCTTGTTCCCTAAGAGGCTGTTAACTGTTTGATTTCAGTCTGGGTTTAGCCGGGATCCAAAAATTCCAGATCAACTTGGACCAGACTGTAAACGTAAAGGGATATGCAAAGAGTATGTGGTCCCGCGTCTCGTCTAGTTATATTAATATGGATCACTTAATTACATAAATATATGATCAATAAATTAATGTGGATCTTTATTATATTTTTAATATATTTTAAATTTTTATTTATTTATTATAAAAAAAAATTTAGATTAATTTAGTATTAGAATATATTTTAAAAGTATATATATATATATATATTAATCTAAAATTTAATTTATTATATTGTTTAAAAATTCACAAAATTTTTAATTTTATTTCTTTATTTATTTATTTTTAACTATTCTAATTTATTAACAATTACATTAATTTTGTATATTATTCTCTCTTATTGTAATTATCACTTTTCTTTCCTCTTCAAAATTTTCACTTTTATTTCTCTCAGTTTAATGATTATTTAACAATTTTACCCCGTATGATTTAATTTAACTAAACTAAAAATATAATATTTACATAAAAAGAGAAAATGATACTGAGTAGGTGGAAAAAAAAAATGATACGACTGACTTAAATGAATTTGATGATTAACAAATATCTTTCACAATTTTTCTTTTACTAGCAACTAAGAAACCATTGGTTTATATGATATATAATTTTACTAGCAACAATATCCTTCCATGCTTTATTCACCTCTAAAAGCCTATCAAAGCCTATCTATGGATTTTCGTTGCTGTGATTCCAAAATATAATTCCTTAACCAAATCCCTAATCATCTCCGAACCATCCCATCAATCAACAACAACCTCTACAGAAAGTTACATCAGTGTTTTGAATGATATCCTATGGTCTAGCAGCAGATTCTTTAGATGAGTACATGAAAATAGGCGAATCAACAAAAATCGAAAACTTGAAAAGATTTTGTCGAGCCATAGCAGAAATATTTTTAGAATAATATTTGTAACCACTAACAGTTGATCATGTTGCCACACTTCTTTACATAAAAGAAAAACGAGGTTTTACAAATATGTTAAGTGGTTTAGATTGTATGCACTAGAAATGAAAAACTTATTCTACTTCTTGGGATTGGCAATACAAAGATCACAGTGGATCACCAACTATAATTTTTAAAGTTGTAGCAGATTATGATCTTTGGTTCTGATATGCATACTTTGGTATATCATGCACTAATAATGATATCAATGTGTTGGAGTCTTTCCACCTTTTTCTTTGATATGGCACAAGGTATTGCTCATAATATTAATATACCATTCAAGGAAATTATAATATAGGTTATTATTTGGCTGATCGTATATATCTAAAATAGTCCAGCATAGCGCAATCTTTTCAAGAGCCAAATGGTCCAAAGAAAAAAATATTTTGTTACGCAATGAGAAACATGTAGGAAAAATGTCGAACATGCATTTGGGGTTCTTCAATCACGTTTTGCTATCGTCAAAGATCCGGTTTGTTTTTGAAAAAAGGATGTGTTACATGACATAATGACTATATGTATCATTTCATATAATATGATAATTGATGATGAGCGTGATCTCGATGCACCAATTCGAGTTGGAAGAGAAGATCTACCTCCAGTGGTCGAAATAGCGGATGATTAAACTATTCAATTTCAAGAGTTTTTTATTCGGTTTAGAGAAATAAAAATAAAAAACTTCATTTTTCACTTCAAAATATGTTGACTGATCATGTGTGGGAGAAAGGAAGATGATTAAATCAAAATGTATTTTTATTTATTTATTTTGATTATGTTGAGTATAATTTGATTTATATAAAATATCAAATGATCTGCATTTTATAGTGACTCTATTTTGGAGTGAAAAATAGCACAAAGAATCATAAAATGGATGGAGCATCTCATTTCTCGGACTTGAGAAAAGAGATTAACTTGTAAGACTTAAAAAGAGATTTTGAGAAAAAAGTAAGTGATGAAAAGAAATTCAATTGCAACTATAAATAAATAGATTATGGTAGTATAAATAGAGAAAAATAATAATTTTCTAAATAAAAAAGATCATAAAAAGATGTATATGCATATAATTCATGATTAAATTACTAAATAATGAGTCATTTACATAATAGCTATATTAATATGGACCTGTAAATTACATAAATATATGATCAATAAATTAATTTGGATCTTCAATATAATTTAAATATATTTTAAAATATATTTATTTATTATGAAAAAGAATTTCTTAGATTGATTTATTATTATAATATATTTAAAGGTATCTATATTAATATAATATTTAATTTTATCAAATTCACAAAATATATATATATTTTTTAATTTCTTTCTATTTATTTATTTTTTTATCTATTCTGATTTATTAAAATTACATTAATTTTTCCATATTATTCCTTTTAATTCTAATTATCACTTTTTGCCTCCTCAAATTTTCCTATTTTATTTTCTGTGAAAAGAGAAAACAAACAAATAATACGAGTGACATAAATTGTTGTAAATAATAAGAAAGAGATAGAGGGAATTCTATGTGTTTATTCCATAGGTAATGAATCTTTTATATAAGGCTGAATACACAAGAGAAAAAGAAACTTCCTTTTCCTAAAGAAAAAAAAAAAGAAATACAGAAAAAGGAAAGTAAAAAATCTAAACCAATAAGAAAATATAACTCCTAATCCAAATAGGAAAACGGCAGACTTATGGACGGGCTGACTTCGGGCCAGACCAGGCCGGACAAGTTATGACAATCCATCATATGATTTATAACACTCCCCCTTGGATGTCATAACCATTAAGAACTCGTAATACGTTTTGGATATTGCCTCATTAAAACCTTACCAGGAAAACCCAATGGAACAAAACCATGGTGAAGGAAAAAGAGTACAACACGTAGTACTCCCCCTGATCTGATCATCACTGAAGGTTTTCAGTTGACGCATCCCAATCTGATGCGTAAGCCTCCTAAATGTTGAAGTTGGAAGTGACTTGGTGAATAGATCGGCAGAATTGTAACTTGAACGAACTTATAGTACTTTGAATTCTCCAGCTTTCTGCAATTCCTGTGTGAAGAAGAACTTTGGCAAAATGTGCTTCGTCTTATCTCCATTGATGTATCCGTCTTTAAGTTGAGATATACATGCTGCATTTTCCTCGTACATGATGGTCGGTGCCTCCTTCCCTTCGGACATCCCACAATCAACTCTAATGTGGTGGGTCATGGATCTTAACCAGACACATTCACGGCTGGCCTCATGAATGGCTAATATTTTTGCATGGTTAGATGATGTGGCTGCAATCTTTTGTTTCATGGATCGCCAAGATATAGCATTACCACAGTGTGTAAAGACATAACCCATCTGAGATAGAGCATTGTGTGGATCCGAGAGGTAACCTGCATTAACAAAACCAATTAACCCTTTTTTGGGTTGGTCAGTATAAAATAAACCCATGTCTTTCGTTCCTTGTAGGTAACGAATAATATGTTTAATCCCGTTCCACTGTCTTTGGGTCGGACATGAGCTAAATATAGACAATAGATTCACGGAAAAACATATATTTGGCTTAGTGTGGCTTGCCAGATACATTAAAGCTCCTATGGTACTGAGATATGGCACTTCGGGACCCAGGATTTCTTCATCATCCTTTTTAGGACCAAAAGGATCTGTTTCCAGACTAAGGGATCTCACGACTATGGGGATAGACAATGGGTGAGATTGGTCCATGTTAAATCTTTTGAGTACCTTTTCTGTATATGTCATTTGATGCACAAGGATTCCATTGCTACTGTACTCAAGCTGTAATCCCAAACAAAACTATGTTTGTCCTAAGTCTTTCATCTCAAATTCTTTTTTAAGATATTCAACTGTTTGAGAAATTTCCCTAGAGGTTCCTAGGATATTCAGGTCATCAACATACACTGCGATGATTACAAATCCCTTGTCGAATTTCTTTATGAATATACATGGACTGATGGGATCATTCTTATAGCCATTTTTCACTAAGTACTCACTTAGTCTATTGTACCACATTCGACCTGATTGTTTCAATCCATAAAGAGATTTGTTCAACTTTAGACAATGTTATTCTCGAGAACTTGTTTTATCTTTCAGCTTAATACCCTCTGGTACTTTCATATATATTTCATTGTCCAGTGGACCATATAAATATGCAGTTACTACATCCATTAACCGCAAGTCTAATTTCTCTCTTATAGCCAGACTTATTAGGAATCTAAAAATAGTAGCATCCACCGTAGGGGAGTATGTCTCCTCATAATCTATCTACGGTCTCTGTGAGAATCCTTGTGCAACAAGCCGTGCTTTATATCTCACAATTTCACCATGTTCATTTCTTTTCTTCACAAAGACCCATTTATGTCCAACTGGTATAACATCAAAAGGTGTCCGAATTATTGGACCAAAGACATTTCTTTTCCTTAAAGAATTTAACTCCACGTTTATAGCTTCTTTCCATTTAATTCATTCTGATCGTTGAGTGCACTCTAAGATAGACGTGGGTTCCTGATCTCGTTATTATTCATAATTTCAAGTGTTACCTTGTATGCAAATATATCATCAATGTCGACATCTTTTCGGTATTGTATTCCGGACATAACATAATTGATTGAGATCTCATTATTATCAGGAACTTCAGTACCTTGAAGCTTGGCGTCCCAAGCCTCATTATTTGGTACCTTAGGTTCGGTCATGTCTAGGGTTTCCTTAACCTCGGTTTCACTTTCAGCACCTTTCTTTAGTTTCCCAGGATTCTTATCTTTGGAACCTATTGGTCTACCATGTTTCAAACGTGCTTTAGACTCTGTAGTAACTTGATTGTGTCCTTCTTGGACATCAATACGAATGGGTGCATTCACAGCTGGTATATATGATTTTGTTACTCTCTTCGGGTCAGCAAAAGAATCTGGCAATTGATTAGTTAGCTTTTGTAAGTGTATTATCTTTTGGACTTCTAATTCACATTCCTGAGTCTGAGGATCTTGCCAAGACAATGATGGTTGATTCCATGCAATTTCTTTTACCAGCTTATTATTATCTCCCCCTAATGTTGGATAGTTGGATTCGTCAAAGTGACTATCCGCGTATCTGGCCTTAAACAAATCACCCGTAATTGGCTCAAGATACTTAATTATTGTGGGAGAATCATATCCAACATATATCTCCATCCTCCTTTGAGGACCCATCTTAGGGGGTCTTAGTGGGACTTTGATTTATAAAGATTTTGTTGATTTTAAGAATTGGGAGATTTGTTAAATTTGGAAAAAGTTGTAGAGAGTTGTGTATATTTAGAAAATCTATAAAAGTAACTTATAATAATGATTCTAAAAATCTTAGGGATAGATACAATATTCTCAAAATCTTGTTTAGTGAGTTATATTGCTTAAAATCCAACTCTCAATAACACTAGATTTAATAGAATCATAAAATCTCTAAAACCCAAATTTTTTGAATAGCAATAAACTTTATGTGGAATTAAAAAATCATCAAACCAATGACACTAGATTTTAGGAAGAATGTTAAAATTCATAAACCAATAACAATAAAATCTGAAAATTTTAAAAGTCATTAAAAATCCAAGTCCCACTAACCCCCCCCCTCCCTAGTTCTCTGTGGTGGTGCAATTGGTACATAGACGGGACATCCAAATGTCTTAAGATGGGATATATGTGGCTCATGACCCGTAAGTAATTGTGATGGGGAATATTTATGCTCACTAGATGGCCTGATGCGTATTAACTCGGCTGCATGTAGGACAGCATGTCCCCAAGCTGAGATCGGGAGTTTTGATCTCATAAGTAATGGTCTAGTAATTAACTGTATGCGTTTGATAAATGATTCAGCCAAACCGTTCTGAGTATGTACATGTGCCACATAATGTTCTACGCTTACCCCCATGGATATACAATAATCATTAAACGCTTGGGACGTGAATTCACCAGCATTATCAAGACGTATAATCTTTAAAGGAAAGCCTGGAAAGTGAGCCCTTAAACGAATTATCTGAGTAAGTAACTTTGCAAACGCCAAATTTCGGGTTGATAATAGACATACATGTGACCATCAATAAGAACCATAAAATATGTAAACGTCCCACGAGGTGGGTGTATTGGTCCACAGATGTCACCTTGTATTATTTCGAGAAAGTGTATTGTTTCTTTAATCACTTTAACTGGTGATGGCCTAACAATGAGTTTCCCTTGTGAACATGCTACACACATGAGATTCTTAAGGATAACTCTTCTTTCTTTCAATGTGTGCCCTTTTGTATTCAATATCAATTTCCGCATCATGGTCGAACCGGGATGGCCAAGCCGGTCGTGCCAAAGAGTGAAGTTTTCGGTAAACACTTTGTTTACCGTGGCATTAGCCTCTATCATACTGATCTTGGTATAGTAAAGACCAGTAGAAAATGCAGGTATAGTCTCTAAGACTTTCTTATGGCCTTGGGCGATTTCAAATATTTGAAGGAACTCTTTGTTTCCTTCGCCCTTAGTTTCAATATGGAAACCATTTATTCGGATATCTTTACAACTAAATAGGCTTCTCTTTGAGCTGGGTGAAAATAGTGCATCAGATATTTCTAGATGTGTACCCTTAGGCAACAATATGTTAGCATGGCCGTAGCCTTTTATTAGATTGACCATACCTGCTATGGTACTTATATTGGCATTTTTGAGTGTAAGATCAATGAAATATTTTTTGTCTCTTAGAATCGTGTGGATTGACCTACTATCCACCACGAATATATACATGTCATCATTCATTCTTCAAGACAAGAATCATATCTTAGAGACTTTATAGTGAAAGCATTCTTTTATTAAGTTTAAAAACAATAGCAATAAAATAAAACTAAGAGAAAAACATAAAAACGAAAAACAAAACTTGATGTCGAAATCAACTTGATTAGTTTAGGTAATTAGAAGTTTCATACTGCATAAGATCATCTTGTTTATGATCAAAATCATTTTCATCATCGTGATGGACCAAGTGGACTTCATGATTATCCCTTTTAATACTCTCTTGATAGAGGTCAACAAGATGTTTGGGAGTCCGACATGTTTTAGCCCAATGATTATCCATTCCACATCGATGGCACACTGATTTGGTGGTCGAGTTTTGTGGTCTAAATGATGTACCGTGGCCTTGGCCTCGACCACGGTTAAAATCGGGTTGGTACCCGCGGCCGCCTCGGCCTTGTCCTCGACCATAAGGGTTATAGTGGCCACGGCCACGTCCTTGCCATCTTCCACGGCCACGGCCGTGTTGCTTATGCTCTTTCTGGACGTGGTTAGATTCTTTCTTTGCCTTTGCCGTCACATTGGATTCAGGGAGTGGGGTTGATCCAGGAGGTCTCAATTAACTGTTTCTCATCAATAATTCATTGTTTTGCTTGGCGAGCAATAGACATGAGATCAGACTTGCATAAGTCGTGAAGCCCTTTTCACGGTATTGTTATTGTAACAATACATTACTTGTGTGGAAGGTGGAGAAGGTCTTTTCTAGCATATCCTTTTCTGTTATATCCTCACCACACAGTTTCAATTTAGAAACTATCTTAAATAGGGCTGAGTTATACTCATCCACGGACTTGAAGTCCTGGATTCTAAGATTCCTCCCATCACACATAGCCTTTGGTAATAACACCGTTCTTTGGTGATCATATCTAATTTTTAATTCTCTCCAAAGATCTAGGGGACTCTCAATTGTCAAGTACTGATCTTTGAGACTTTCAGCAAGATGATGGCGAATTATTAAGATGGCCTTGTATCTATCCTTCTCGGACACATTATTGTCCTCAGTGATACATTCACCGAGCCCCTTTGATTTTAGGATAATCTTAGTATCCAATGCCCATTGTAAGTAATTATCTGCCGAGAGATTTAGGGCAGCAAAATCCAAGTTGTTGATTTTCGACATCTGAAATCATATATCTTATTATTTAGGTTTCGTAAAGTTTTAATGTTCATGCGGTCATAATGATATGATGCAAGAAAAGATATGCGGACAAGTCTAACATGACATTCCTAAGAAGCAATTTATATATGTTCATATGGATATGATGCAAGCCTAGCATACGAGATCTATATGGTTATATGCTGGTCGGATTTTAAGTAGAAAACTTGTTAGGACAATTAACTATTATGCGGTTTCAATCTTAACATTCAATCAGATTTAGTAATTTAATCAATCAATGAAGTCAGTAAGGCTAGCAAACCAATTCTATTAGGTCAAATTTTCAGGGTAATTAAGAACTCATGTGATTAGGATTTCATAAAACAAACAGATGTGAATCAGGGTGAAAAAAATCATAGTAATAAATAAAATCGAACATGCTTTAGTTTTTTTAGGTTTTCATGATTAGGATTTAAGTGTTTTAGGGTTTCATTGACTTACCTTAAAACCTTCGGTTTTGGTTAAATGAATTAACCTTAAGAGAAAGTTGTATGCTGAGATTGGGTAGAGATCGTACGTCCGGACAAGCTGGATGGATCGTGCGTCGAGCAGGTTAGGATCGTCCGAATTGGATGGTTATGGTTTGAGCTTAGGATTTTTAGAATAATCGTGCTAATAACGTGTTGTAAATAATAAGAAAGAGATAGAGGGAATTCAATGTGTTTATATCATAGATAATAAATCTTTTATATAAAAATGAATACTTTTAAAAGGAAATACAAAAAAAAAAGAAAATACAAAACCTAAACTAATAAAGAAATATAACTCATAATTCAAGGCTGACTTCAGGAGAAACCGAGCCAAAGTCAGCCCGAGCCCGATCAGTTACAATCCATCGTTTAATTTATAACGTAAATGAATTTGATGACTAACAAATATCTTTCACAATTTCTTTCAAAACTAAAGAAACCATTGGTTTTGTACGGTGTATATCCTTCCACGCATACTCACCTCTAAAACTCTATCTATGGATTTCTGTTGCTGCGATCAAAACGATAATTCCTTAACCGAATCACTAATCATCTCCCAACCCTCCGATCAATCAACAACAACCACAATCTCACCGTTAAACTCTCACTTCATGGCACTCTCATGCCGTGACACACTACGCCTCATCTTCCAAAGCTTCACCGTCGCCGATCTAGCGCGTGCGAGCTGCGTTTGCAGAGTTTGGAACTCCGTCGCGTCAGAGAACGATCTGATTGCATCTGCTTTCACGAAGCCGTGGCGGATCAAGGAACTTGTAGGGAAACCTGTTTCTTGTTCGTTCTGGAGAGATAATGGAATTCGGAAATTCGCTATCTCTCATCGGATTTGCCGTGGTGATAGTGTTACTAGCCTCGCTGTTAAGTATTCCGTTCAGGTAACGACGACTTTAGGTCTTCATCCTTCTATTGTTTGATAATTACAGGAATTAAGAGGAAATGTAAATCTCAATCATAATCCTTTTGAATCATAATCATAATCTCAATCATATGAACTTAGCTATTGTGCTGCTGAATCCAATTTTGAATCTCATGTGATCCATTTTGAGTTTTTTGGAACTTTTGTGAATTTATACAGTTTTGAGTTCTTTTGGAGATTTTTGTGAATTTATACAGTTTTGAGTTCTTTTGGAGATTTTTGTGAATTTAAAATTTTGTGTTCCTTTGGAGATTTTTGTGAATTTACAATATATTTTGAGTTCTTTTGGGGCTTTTTGTGAGTTTACGATTTTGAGTTCTTTTGGAACTTTTTGTGAATTTACAATTTTGAGTTTCTTTGGAGGTTTTTATGAATTTAAAATTTTGTGTTGTTTTGGAGATTTTTGTGAATTTACAATTTTGTGTTCTTCAGTCTTTTTGAATTTCATGCGTGTTTTTTTTTTAATGATGCTGAATACAATTTAGAATTTATTGGAATTGCTTTCAAAATGTAGTCTCAATTTTGTGTTCTTGTTGAATTTTTGTTTTTGTTTTTATGAACGTGCAATGTATGAGTAGTTGTTTATTTGGATTTTGATGAATCATTCGTGACAATAAGATACTGGAGCTTTTTGTGAATTTACAGTTTTGTGTTCTTTTGGGGATTTTTGTAAATTTACCATTTCGTGTTATTTTGGAGCTTTTTGTGAATTTACAATTTTGTGTTCTTCACGATCTTTTTGAATTTCATGTGAATTTACAATACAACTTAGAATTTATTGGAATTGATACGGAAATGGTTTGAAAAATTTATTGGATTGTTTAGAAATTTAGATTATTATAGGAATTGGTTTGTAAATGTAGTCTCAATTTTGTGTTCTTGTCGAATTTGTTTTTGTGAATTTACAATCTATGAGTAGTTTATTGGGGGGTTTGATTAAGAAATATTTGAGAAAATGATATTTGAAGAAGAAATCTATGAATATATGTTATAGCTGAAGTGCTTTTTGACTGATTTAGTTTTTAGTTTGCTTAAATATACTCTGGCAGCTAAATGTGATGTCTGCTTCTATAATGTAGAAGAAACTAATAATAGGATACAGAAACAGTTTATATGACTTTTGTGTAACGATTTTTTGAAGGCATCGATACATATTTTTCTTTTTTTTCGGTTGATTTATATACTTTTTAGTATCTTCTGCATATTAAGATTATCCTCTGCATTTTAGTAATTTGTTACTTGCGCCCAGCTACATAGTGCTTATGATCGTTATACATATATATTTGAAAAGCACATCTTAAGTAGTTTGTCATGAACATTTTCTACCTTGCACACTTAGTGGAGATTAACTTGAGACTCTACACCTTTTCCTTGAACAATGTAGGTTATGGACATAAAGCGATTAAACAACATGATGAGTGACCATGGGATTTACTCAAGAGACAGACTGCTTATACCGATAAGCAATCCCGAAATTCTCGCAAACACCACTTGCTACATAGAGGTAGACAAGTACGCGAAACGTGAAGTAGCCGTGCTTTACCTCGAAGGTGGACCAAAGAGAGAACAATCTGTGTCTGGTATGAATCATCTGTCCAATCTATCAGCCCATGGGAAGCGAAGGCTAATTGAATCTCTAAGGAGAAGCATGCAAGTCGATGATGGAACCGCTCTATATTACTTGGCTATTGCTGAAGGAGATCCAAGATCCGCATTGTCTGAGTTCTCCGCTGATCTCACTTGGGAGAGGCAAGCTAGTCTCAACTAGGCGTGGCAAAGTAAAGCTCTTGTAGCTCCAGTACAGTGGCGAGAGTTGTTATGGGGTGAAAGTCAAATGGAGATTGATATTTCTTCGTCTGCTTCTTGTTCTCCATTTGGTGGTTTGGTGACTGAGATCAATTCCAAAACCTCACTCAAGACCACTAGACCAGATATATTGTAGCGGTTTGGAACTGTGTGGTACCGTCAATTACTTTGTCTTCCTATAAACAACATACATTAAACCCTGTTAGTACTAATAAGTACATATATCCATTCAATGATGTTCGTATATAAGCATGAGCACATATATCAATATACTGTTTCTATCAAGAAAAAAACAAGAAGAAATGTTCTGTTTGGTTTTGACAGGTATCGACGGAAGTTTTATTCCATGATTTTTGTGTAACTAGTATCACGTGTTACCAATGAGTTAACTTGTAATGTATAGTTAATTAAAAGATAGCACTAATCATGAGTTAACCTAAACTTTTAAAGTTATATTAAATTATGTTGTACTGGGTGTGAAAAAAGGTAAGTTAACGTAAAGTAAAGATACAAATCTAAAGTAGTTTACGAATGATGTATTAGCTAATTCTGTTATTCTACGGGGACATGAGTTTAACTTATTAATGGAGGCAAATGTATTAGAATGCTACATAAAAGATTAGAGATAACAAGGTTACCAATAGTAACATCCTAACCCTAATTGTGTTTTAGCTTATTAGCTTAGGCCCATATAGCAACCTTAATCTACCATCTATGGTTCATGTAGAAGCTTCCACTTTCCACAATATGGGATGTAGCTTCCACTTTATGCAGTTAACTTATACCTAGAAGTACCCGACTACTTCATTTCAATAGAAAAAAAAAAAAATATATATATATATATTTATATGAAGTTTTAAAATGTCAAAATAAATTTGAGTCAGCAATTTTTATTCTTGCTTTAGGTGTTTACAAGATCAAAGCTGTCAAAGTATTCACGGTATTCTACTATTCTTTCTCAAAAAAGAAAGATATATATGCACTAGTCTATCTTTATCATAACCCACCCAAAGGTCCTACGATGAAAGTAATTTTTATTCTTGCTTTAGGTGTTTACAAGATCAAAGCCGTCAAAGTATGCACGGTACTTTACTATTCTTTCTCAAAAAAGAAAGATATATATGCACCGGTATATCTTTATCATAACCCACCCAAAGGTCCTACGATGAAAGTAGTTTGGGGGATGGAACAAGGTATATGGGCATACGGCAAAATAGAGCGTAATAAAACCGATTAAGATGGCAATGATATCTACAATTAGACGCCAAAGATTATCATGGTAGACCGCTACAGAGATCATACAAAAGTAAAAGTATGCTCATATAGCGACAAAAAAAAATTTCGACGGAGGAATATTTGTGAACCGTAGGGCCCGCCATTGGAGCACCAATTTTATCCGTGTCCTCATCACCAACAACAGAAGTAATCAATCGCAACCAACACAAATATAAGCACAACAATGGTTGCCTTAAGTTGAGTGGCGAAGGACAACCACTTCTTCAGTTCTCTGTCAAACAAAGTATAAAAATGAGCAGGCTCGTCTCTTGCATAAGGCATAAAAAGCATATGCTTTGTTCTACATATTATAAAGAAAATTAAGACCACATATCATAGCTTTTTGGTAGCCGACTGATATATTTTTCTCTTTGGTAGAAATCTAGAGATATATTACAATTTATGTAGAGAGATTAAAGAAAATGATTTGGTTACACATATTACTAAAGTGCAATTACTTTTTCGTTTACACATCTAAAGAAAACTCCAGAGTTAATCGTGCTAAAACTGGAGTAGTCAAAGGATGAGTGATCTACCTGGAAATCATTCTCGGTGCCCTGTGAATGAGGCCAAAACATGGGGAATGGTCATGTGGTGATTGTAGGGATATTATTATAACACCCTGATTTTTGGTATATAGAAACTTATGTAGGGAGGTTAAAAGAATTGATTTGACTACCTATGTCACCAAAATGCATTTACCTTTTCGGTTGCACATCCAGAGAAAACTCTAGAGTTAAGCGTGCTATAGCTGGAATAGTCAAATGATGGATGACCTACCGGGAGGTCATTCGCGGTACCGTGTGAGTGAGGCCAAAACACGGGAAACGACCATGTGGTGATTGCAGGGATAGTATATCATGATTTTCAAACCTCCCGGTTAACACACCGACCGTCGGACAGGAGTGGACTGTTTCATGGGCCTAGTGCCAGGACATGGGGCACACTGGTAGGAGCGGTCGGGGCATTATAAGTATATCATGACTTTCGAATTTTCTGGTTAACAAAACGACTGTCAGACAGAATGGACCGGCCCATGGGCCGAGTGAGAATACATGGGGCCCAATGGTAGGGGCGGTCAGGGCATGGGCCGAGTGAGAATACATGGGGCCCAATGGTAGGGGCGGTTAGGGCATTATAGGCAGAATCCGATTCCACAATCTCTCTCGAGAATTACATCATCTTGTACTTTTTTCATATATTTTGTTTTATTTATATGAAAGTCGAAATTAGCATAATAAAAATTTATAATAAGTGGAGGTTCGAAAATCATATTTTATAAGAACTCAATGACCAAAATTGCAATATTTGTTTTTATTGATCTTTTTCGAAAATACAAAGAATAATCCGTTAATACTTAATAATAGTCTTACAATAGGGATTCTTAGTACTCAGAATTGGATGGATAAAACCTATTACATGCTATATATACTGGACATCTTGGGGTGCTGAAGTTCTGCTAGCGATGTGGGACATTGTTAAACTCATGAGCTCACCAACTTTGGAAATTTTGATGGGCTTAAGCTTAGTTTTCGGTCCAACTTCTTCAGAATCCGACTGTTTAGTCTTCTCCCGATCCAGCATATCTTCAATCCGGTCTGGTCGAAGTAAACCTTACTCGCCATCTCTTTTGGGCCTCTTTTCTTGGTCTATGAATGGTGTTTGGCGCACAATTCTTTGAATAGTGTTCCAAAGGTAAAAGTTCTGAATGGAGCCGTAAACTTTCTGGTTCAGTCACGACTTCTCATATGAGCATGTAAGGACTCTAGTCGTCGTTTAATGATATGTTCAGCTCGCCAATTATCGTGGGACGAAGTTGGTGAGCAATTAAGAATAGTGTTCTGGTAGTCTTGTGCTCTCGCAATCTTCCTGTGGAGAAGTTGGCGAGCACCAATGCTGATCTTATGAGAGTTGTGCTTGCTTAACCTTTATGTGGGGAAGTTGGCGAGCACAAATGCTTCTCTAGGGATAGTTGTGCTCGCTTAATCTTCTTGTGGGGAATTGACGAACACCATTGCTTCCCAAGAGAGAGTTTCACTCGCCCAAACTTTCCTAAGGGAAGTTGGCAAGCACCACTGCTTCCATAGAGGGAAGTTGTGCTCCCCCAAATATTCCTAGGGGTAGTTGGCGAGCACCATCAATAAGTGTGTTAACTCGTACGACACCGAGATTCGTGTAATCCGGAAGCATGCCGAAGATGCACGAGCTGAGGCCCCATCCGTCAGGAGGAAGCTTGGTGATGCCGCGTTGAGTTCTCAGCGCATCAAGTCGCTCGAGAAGGAGCTCTCTCCACTGCGGAAGGATAACGACCATGCCGTGAATACGGCTGTTCGTCTTGAGTCAAACATGACGCGTGAGGCTGCTAACTCTTTTTTACCAAATATATTTAAATATAAAAACTTTTTCCCAATATTCAAACATTTTAGCCATTAATTCTACAAATGTGGATTTTAACCCCAACAGAATCTTGACGTTTGTTATTCGTGGTTGCTTAAGTCTTCGTGTGGATCCAGTTTGTTAGCCAACACATCCTTGTCTTCTTGGAAGATCATCTTCGTAGACACTTGTTTCCTATACAGATATACTGTATATATTATTTTCTATATACAAACAATAATAAATAATCAGTCGCAGCGGCAAACCCCTACCAAGTTTCTTTGGAAGGAGGGCCCTCTCAACCATCTCAATCGCGACAGGGAGAAATAACCCAAGTCTCACTCGGAGGGTCAGCACTGAACGATGCAAATGGAGACCTTCAACCCTCTGACCACCCAAGTTCCCATCCCAAACTGCTAGAGGAGCCTATGGAACCCCCAAGGAGGAAAAGAGGACGACCAACCTTACGAAAATTAAGCCAGCGTCCAATGAAACAACTCAGTGTTAATGCAGGCATCAGAAAAAGAACTATGCTTCGTGGATCCCCAAGTTGCAGAACGGTACCCGTTAAGCCAAAATCCCTCGATCACGAAAGAAGACTGGAACGGTATCCGCTGAACCTGCACCAACAGAACCAGCAATCTCAAATGCAGGAACATCACATACAAGGGCCCCTATCAATACGACCCAGAGACAGGATAGCACAAGCGAACCTCCTATTACCTTAATACCAGCTATCACTAGGAGGAAGGTGGATTTTCAAGATCCACCCAAGCCTCTTCCTTAACCATTGCTTGCTGGAACTGCCAAAGTCTAGGGAATCCTTGGACAGTCCAGCGTTTATGGGACTTACATAAATCAACAGTCCCAGAAATTTTATTCCTCTCGGAGACAAAAAACCAAGATGAGTATGTTCTCCGGCATCTCAACTGGACAAACTATGCAAATCACGCTCTTGTCCCACCACAAGGCCATGGTGCAGGTGGTCTGGCTCTATTCTGGAACCACGATATTGAGTTAGAAGTCCTCCATTCCTGCAAAGACTACATTGATACCATGATTAGATACGAGGGAAAATCCTTTTTCGCAACCTTCCTATATGCAGACACCAATAGGGCGAAAAGGAAAATCCTATGGCACTCACTCATGACGCTCCAATCAGCCAGAGAGGCCCCATGGTTTATATCACGAGATTTCAATGATATAATAAACAACTTAGAGAAATCAGGGGGAATTACTAGACCTGAAAGCTCCTTTTTTGATTTTCGCTCCTTCATCTCGGAGTGCGACCTATACGACTTACAACACACAGGAGACCCTCTCTCATGGAAAGGAAACCGAGCAAGCCACTCGGTCAGGTGCAGACTGGATAGAGCAATGGCGAACGGGCTTTGGGCTGAAAATTACACAGCTGCACGAAGTGAATATCTGAGGTTTGAAGGCTCTGACCACAGACCAATTGTCTCCCATTTGGAACCTGCGAGGAAAAGAGGTAAAGGAGTCTTCAGATATGACCGAAGACTCAAAAACAATAAAGAAGTACACGAGCTAGTGGCAAAAACGTGGAAAGACGCAAGAGCATGCTCAGTAGAAACACGCATATCACGAGTACAAAGGGAAATAATTCTTTGGCATAAATCACAACAACGAAATAGCAAAGTAAAGCTAGAGGAACTCCGACGAGCTCTAGATACATCTATGGCTAGTCCCTAAAACAACTCTAACCTCATCCAGACCATAAATGTGGAACTCAAACAGGCTTACAAAGAAGAAGAAGAATTTTGGAGACAAAGGAGTAGACTACTATGGCTTAGCCTAGGGGATAAAAACATAAGTTACTTCCATGCAGTAACAAGGGGAAGGAAATTCCTAAATAAGTTCTCCGTCCTAGAGAACAACGAGGGCAAAGCTTTCTCTGAGGAGGAACAGATTTCAACAGTTATTTCTGAATACTTTCAGTCGATGTTTACGGCTACTCAAGGAAACCGAGGCCAAATTGTCTAAAAGGCAATTACCCCAAAAGTGACATCAGACATGAACCAAGCACTTACTGCGGAACCGACGGCTGAGGAGATCAAGCAGGCAGTTTTCTCCATCCACCCGGATAAGGCCCCTGGACTTGACGACTTTTCTGTGTGGGAACGAGATTTCGCACAATGTATTTTCGGAAAGTGAATTCGATAATTAGACCCAAAAAGTTCTGGAATGAGAAACCTCTTGAAAGATTTTGGTAGATTTCGGCAAAAGTGAAGAATAAGAAAAAGGAAGGATAAGAATACGATTTTATTACTGAATCTCGAATAAATAGTAAATCATATATGTATTGAGTATGTAAACGTTTCAGAATGTGTTACAAGAGGTAGAGATCGATCCCTATTTATACTAAGACATCCTAAGCCCTAAACTCCCTAAGTTTCGATGTGGTACAAAGGTTCTTTCCTTTTTCCGATGATTTTCCATAAATCTTCGAAGAAGCTTCTAGAAGCTTCCATAAGTCGGTTTCGGCCTTTGTCGGTCCATCCTTCCAGCTCGGCCCAAGTCCATTCCTCGTCTTATGGCTTGCATGCTTTCCTCTCCGAAAGCTGTGAGTTTTTCCGGAGTTTGTTTCGTAAAAATATTTCCGGATTATCGGAAGAATCGTTCAAAGGACGAAACGATCAGCTGAACACGATGGAGAGATGCCAGTCAGCTCGGTATCACTAGCAGGTCTTGCTACCGAGCTGGCTGTCTTGTTTCGTCCAGCCGATCATCCCGTATTCAACGGTTTGCGAGTTCATCGATTCCTCGGAAAAACTCTCGAAATACAGTTTTTCTTACTTTCTTTGCAGAGTTATCGATAGAGTGGTTCGAAATGGACTTTCTCCGAATTCATATCTAAATATGAAAATTCTTTTTCGATATTTAAATATTTTAATCGTTAATTCCGGAAGTGTGGGTTTTGACCCCAACATTCTGCAAGCTTCTACCATTCCAATTTGGACTCCATTGCACCTGAAATCACAAAGTAGATCATACAATTCTTCAAAACGGGCACCCACCCATACAGAATCAATGAAACACACGTGCGTCTAATACCTAAACTGCACGGGCCGAGGAAAGTAGCTGACTATAGACCTATTGCTCTATGCAACGTCTATTACAAGATTATCTCTAAACTGCTAACTAGAAGGCTTCAACCAGTATTACCACACCTAATCTCAGAAAACCAATCGGCGTTTGTCAAAGGAAGAGCTATTGCTGATAATGTACTCATAACACATGAGATCTTACATTTCCTAAAGGTCTCAGAAGCGCAAAAACACTGCTGGCAGTGAAAACTGATATGAGTAAGGCGTATAACCATCTGGAGTGGGATTTTATTAAACTAACCTTGGAGAGGTTCGAATTCCATATTACCTGGGTCAACTAGATAATGAACTGTATCACCTCAGTCTCGTATTCCTTTCTCATTATTGGGGTTCCACGAGGATCAGTCATCCCGGAACGTGGTTTAAGACAAGGAGACTCGCTTTCACCTTATATCTTCATCCTGTGTAGTGAAGTCTTATCAGGGCTCTGTCACAACGCACAGAAAAAAGGACATATTAAAGGCATCAGAGTAGCAAGAGGAAGCCCAAGCATCAATCATCTACTGTTTGCAGATGATACAATGTTCTTCTGCAATGCCAACGACAAGTCTACTACAGCACTAAAAAGAATTCTTACTAATTATGAAGAGGCGTCCGGACAAGTCATCAACAAGGCGAAATCATCAATCACCTTCTCCAGGAAAACTCCAATGCATTTGAAAGAAAAAGCCAAAATCAGTTTAGGCATTAACCAAGAAGGAGGCTCTGGGAAATATTTGGGGCTTCATGAGCATTTTGGAAGAAAGAAAAAAGATTTATTCACCTCCATTGTAGATAAAATCCAGTAGAAAGCAAAGAGCTGGAAAACAAAACACCTCAACCCGGCTGGGGAAACTCATCATGCTGAAGAGCGTCTTCTCTGCCATGCCTTCATATGCAATGACAACCTTTAAGCTACCCACATCCCTTTGCAAAAGGATCCAATCTGCTCTCACACGTTTCTGGTGGGATACCAACTCGGAGAAAAAGGGTATGGCTTGGATAGCATGGGACTCGCTAACAAAATCAAAACAAGATGGGGGTTTAGGTTTCCGCGACATACATTGTTTCAATAATGCACTACTAGGCAAACTAAGCTGGCGCCTATTACAAACCCTAAATAGTCTTGTATCAAAGACTCTTATGGGGAAATATGGAAATGGTAATACCTTTATGGATTGCGCGCCCCCAGCAGATATGTCACATGGCTGGCGTGGCATCCTCATAGGAAGAGACCTTCTCAAAAACAACCTCGGCTGGGCAGTCGGAAATGGAGAATCCATATCGCTCTGGACGGAACCTTGGCTTGATACATCAGAACAAGTCACTCCAATGGGTCCAGTACAACAAGAGCTACAAAATCTGAGAGTCTCTGACCTCCTCACCCGGGGATCGCCAGGCTGGGACTTAGCAAAAATAAGAGAGATCATACCGTGCTACGAGCAACTGATTCTTAACATCAGACCAAGCAAAACCGGAAAAGTAGACAAACAAATCTGGCTACATGACAAGAATGGGGAATACACCACTAAGTCAGGCTACTACACTGCCAGGAAATCAAGCCACAACGAAGCTGAACCAAATACTATCGACGGTCAAATCAACTGGAAGAAAGATATATGGGTTATCCCAACTGCACCTAAAGTTAAAATGTTCCTATGGAAAGCTGGGAAAAGAGCCTTACCTGTGGGAGCGAACTTCGTGGCTCGCCATATCCAGATAGACCCTAAGTGTAAGAGATGCGGCGAGGTTGAAACGACTGCTCACGTCTTATTCCAATGCCCCTTTGCGGTCAAGGTATGGTCCCTCTGCCCATCATCAAGCTCCCTCAATCCATCAGGCTGTACAAATTTCGAAGAAGGGTGGAGTATCTGCAAGAAGCTGCATAGCCTCCCTCCCACTGGTCTGGAGGCTGGAAATCTAGCGGCCTGGTTCTGCTGGTTGCTCTGGACAACAAGAAACAACTTCATCTTCAATTCAAAAGAATACTCAGCAGAAGAAACCTGTAATAAAGCGATCATTGCAGCTAGAGAATGGAATCTAGGGCAACAATTAACAACAACTCCACGCATTTGGAAGATCACTAATGCTAACAGAACATACCCGGCTCATATAAACCGATGTCGGTCTGATACTGCATGGTCACAAGCCACATATGAGGCAGGACTCGGATGGGAGATCAATCTACACGGCGAACCCCTTTCCAGAAGACGCAATCGGAAGACCGCTCACGCTAAATCCCCGTTAGTTGCAGAAGGATTAGCTCTCCTTGCAGCTCTAGAGGATAGCATCACCATCAATGTCTCAGATCTAATCATGGAGTCCGATTCACTCCTCCTGATAAATGCCCTCAATTCAAGTTTGATCCCCCCAGACATCTATGGCATTGTCTCGGATATCAAACACCTCTCTCTCTATCCTTTCGTTTTATTGCTTTTCGTCATATCCCCCGTGATTTAAATGGTGTGGCAGACCATTGGGCCAAACATGCCTTATCTCATGTACTAAGTCCAGTTTAATATTAATGGAATCAGTTTCAGCCCAAAAAAAAGTACAAGTAGTAGTGGTAAATTAGATACATAATTAAGTTATATATTATATTAGAATATACAGTGAAAAAAGCGAAAAATTAATGCACTGTTATTACCTTTTTTCATTTATTGGTTATGTGTCAAAGAGAACTATATTCATAACCTCAAGGAGAATCTCGTTGGTTTGGAGATAACTACTGAAGAGCTGAAGGCAAGGTGAGATGATTTGTCAAGAAGGGTGGACAGAGAGGAGAATAAAGATCTACGAAGGCTTACCTAAGTCCAGGTATAGCTTACTAGAGTTGAAACCATTGGAAGCTAAGTCAGTGTGCTGTTTAACGTTAGAACAGCTGAACTTCAGAGGTTGCGTCTTATTTTTTCAAATAGTTTAAGCTTGAGTTATGGTTATAGGAACATTTTATGATGTTGGAAGGAGTTGAGAATCTAGAAGCTCATGGGTTCTTTTGAAGTGGTTGTTGGGAAAGCTCAAGCGTTTGAAGTGGTAGAGAGTCCTCTTCAACCGAAAATCATCAGTCGGGAAACAATACTTGAAATGGTATGGAACTGTCTCATGGAAGACATAGTGAGTATTATGGGTCTGTATGGTATGGGTAATGTTGGCAAAACTGCACTATTAACATTGATCAACAATAATTTTCTCAAGAAATAGGATTTTTTTGACAATTTGATATGGATTGTGGTTTCCTAGAATTTATATATCCAAAAAATTCAAGAGGAGGTTGCGAAGAAATTTGGTCTATATGGTCAAGATTGGAACCAGAAAGATGAAGACCAAAAGGCATGCGACATAATTAATATCCTAAAGAAGAAGAAGTTTGTATTGATGTTGAATGACATATAGGCAAAAGTCAATTTAACAGAGCTTGGAATCGCTTTCTCAAGTAGAGAAAGCGAATGCAAAGTAGTTTTCACGACTTATTCTCCAAAAGTTTGTGGGCACATGGGAGTGTTGATGTTGAGATGGAAGTTCAGTGTTTACAAACTCATGATGCATTAGACTTGTTCCAATTAAAGTTGGAGAGATCACATTAATTAGTCATCCAAATATACTAGAGCTTGTAACCATAGTTGCTAAAAATTGTCATGGTCTACCTTTAGCACTTAACATCATTTGTGAGGCTATGACATGCAAACGAACTATTCAACAGTGGCAGCACACAATTGATGTTTTGACTTCGTATGCTACTGAGTTTATTGGCATGGAGGATGCGATTCTTCCGATTTTGAATTATAATTACCATAATCTTATGGATGAACATATCAAAATCTTGTTGATTTATTACGCCTTATTTCCAGAAGATCAGAACATTTATAACTGTGATTTGATAGAGTATTAGATATCTGAAGGAATTATAGATGAAAGTACAAGTATGGAAAATGTGAGAACAATGGATATGAGATAATTGGTAGCCTTATATGTTCATCGTTATTGATGGAGAATGGAAAATATTATGTGTACATGCATGAAGTGGTTCGTGAAATGGCCTTGTGGATCGCATCTAAATTTGGAAATTCAAAATATAATTTCATCCTTTAAGTAGGCGTTGGATTAAATGAAACAACAAAGGTTAAGGATTGAAATATTGTAAAGAGAATGTTGTTGATGTATAATAACATCGATTCAAAATCTGGCAGTTCAGATTGGATTACACTCGCAGCTTTGTTCTTGAAGCAAAACAAGATGTTGGTAAGTATCTCAGGCGTATTGTTTTTAAACAAGCCGAGACTTGTTGTTTTGGATCTATCCGGTAATAAAAATCTCTATGTTGCCAGACGATGTATCACAATTGGTTTCATTGAAATATATATCTCAACATATCAGGTACAGCTATACAATGTCTGCTTATTGGTTTTCAAGAGTTGAAAAAACTTATTCACTTAGATTTGAACTTCAAGGCAAAATTTTCGAGTATTGTTGGGATATTAGCACAATGGAATCTGAAAGTATTGAAGATACAGAAATTTAAAGTTTCATGTTATCTCAAAACAGTGGAAAAGTTGCGAGTCTTGGAAAATTTAGAAGTTTTAACTTCTAACAATATGTATCTGACGGAGCAGATCGAAGTATCAATAACGTGAGGTTAACATTGAGTTCTGAGAATACCCATTCGCCAAACCTTATTAAGTCCGTTGAATTCTCAAAGAATGCCCGGAAGTAAGGATTCAAGAGTTTTTATTTTAAAAGCTTTATGAAAAGTTGTATAAATCAAATCAAAAAGTGTCTAATAACAAAATTATGTGTCCGTATTTATGAATTCTCACATGAGATTTATAATCCTAAAAAGAATAGAAAACTGAAAACAAAAAGAAAATCTAAAATAATAAGGAAATTAAGCAAAAGGAAACTTGAAAATAAAATCTCATTCTAATATGATATGTACGCTACATCAGTGTTGCTTATGATTTAGGTTTTGATCAATTTTTAAGTTTGCACAATTAGATTTAGCAGAGATGTTGGTTTTAGCAAGTATGGAAAAACTATTCTTAGTCAGACTTCATGTCATGGATGCATTTTTTATGAGAGAAAAATAAATAGTGCAATAAGCATCAGAAGCGAGATGGTGCCTCCTCTCCACAATCCAACAAATGCATGCTTCTTGAGTCTCTCTAGGATTTATATATTGTCTAGCAAATTCTTTACTGGTTTGTAAAAGACTCTGAATTAAAGATAGATAGTAATAAAAACTCTCAATTAAAGATAGATAGTAATAAAATTTCTCAATTATATATTTTCAAAAAAACTCCTCAACGTAAATCTTTTAATGTAAAAAGCCTTCTGTGACAGACACGGTAGACGGAGGAGATTTTACATTAATAAACTTTAAGTTAGAAGATTTTTTCCTATAAATATATAATTGATAATATTTATTACGATTTATCTTTAGTTAAAATGTTTTATTACTATATTCTCAATTTAAAACTTTTAAAATCAAATTAATTTAGAGTAAATCAATAAAATAATAATTTTCTATGCCACTTATTAAGAGCTTTGTGCCAAATAGTTATTTGGTGGAATTTTTTCGTACTGCTTGTGACTTTAGTACAAATTTTTTTCAGGACTGCCATTTTATTAAAGAACCTAAATCACACGGCTCATTCCAAGAACCATTGATTGAAGCATCATCTCTTTCTAATTTTCTCCTCATGTAATCTTGTCTATAAAGAAATTTCAAAGATCATCACCAATCATCTTAAATCAGATGTCTTTTTAAAAGGGTCGTAACTTGGGCAAAAATGTCTCCCTAGGCTCACCACTAATCTGCAATTATAACAAGCATGTATATCCTAAGGTATTTATGTTGAAGGTTGGCATCCGCACATTTTTTGTTATGGTGTCATGGGATTTTGTTCTAAAGAAGCTGACCACTCTTAATTTTCGCATCCATACTTTATATTTGGATTAGAGAATGCATCAGCTCAATTAGGTTTTATGTTTCTCTAATGTTTTTTATTTATTTAAGTATTAGTGTTTTGTAGATCCTTGTCTGGATCATAAAGTTAATTTATAATTTAGCTCAAAATTTTTACTTTTTTGATGAAGCTTTTTCTCTGAGCTCAAGCTTATTTAAAAAAATTAGGATACGGCTTTATTAAACTTAAGCGTAGATACTATTAAGAAAATTTCTAACTCATCTCTATTTTTTTTTCTAAACTCTATTTTAGAGCAAAATTTATTCTAATGCATTTCTATTTCCATCTCTAAAATAGAGATTACTATTTTTTTTCTTTTTTATATAGAGGAACTCTATTTATTCCTCTATAGTAGAGTTAAAAAAAAATATTTGAAAAATTTAAAATAAAATAAAAATAAAAAATGGTTCCTCCTCTATTTTAAAGTAATTTTTTTACTTGTATAATAACATTTTAAGTTTTAAATATAATAATAACTAAAAATTGTTAATTATAGTTACTTTTAAAAATCTTTATATGATTTTCATATATTGATAGAATAACTGATTATGAATATGTTAATTATAATTAGTTTTAAAAATCTTCATATGAATTTTATATATTAATAGAATAATTGATTATAAATATATAAACTTGACCAATTATAATATTTTGGATTGATTTTATAGGTTTTGGTATAAATATCTATTCTAAAATTTGAGACTATAGTTTTTAAAAAGAGAAATTATATATTCTTGTAATATATATGTATAAGTTAAATAATTTCATAATTTTATGAAAATTTTGCAAAAGTCAAAGTAAATGGGTTGATTTATAACTTTATTAAATAAAATGTATTAATAATAAAATAAAAATAGAATCTATTTAAAAATATATTTTTTAGATGTAAAAAATATAAAAATAAATTGGAGTAAAAACTATCTCTATTATAGAGTTTTTTATTTTTGAGATAAAAATAGAGAAATACATTGTAAATGATCTAACATATCAGATTAAAGTTACAGTTGATAGATGGTATTGTGGAATCTAAGACTTATCAATGTAAAACCACAATAACCAATTTTCCTAAAAAAATATTGTGCAATTGTAGGTCTTAAAACTTTTATAAGCTGTATTCGTAACAGAAATTTTGGTAATATAATAATGATTCATCTGTAACCATGTATGGTCACTTTAACTCATTATACAATGTGATGTATCTAACTCTATACGCTATAGAATCATAAACCATTAAGAATGTTGGTTGGGGAGAGGTCACCAAAACTCTCTACTCTCAAGCCTGAATTGTGGATATTAATGCCAACAATCCATATAAACTTCTTCATTTGTTAATCATTTTTATAATTTCATCTTGAATGCTTAATTTTATCATCTGTTATAATTTTTTTATTATACTATCATAATTACTAAATATTATTATTTCTGTTGTAAACGTGTTATATTAACATTTGTAAATATGTGACTATCTATTCTCTCTATATGTCGGTTTAACTGACTTATCTATATTATAAATAAGAATTCTATTATACCATGTGATACATAGAATAATATGGATTCTAACACTTTTTCTTTCGTTCACAACAAATTCCACCACTCTCTCTCATATATAGTAATTTTATTATATACATACACACATATATATAGCATACTATATTATAAAATATTTCATAACACGTTATTATCACGATTATTCTTATACCAAAAATTTTAATATTAATTTATATTCATTTCAATTTAATTTATATTTATATTCAGTTTATTCTATACGGAAATATAGGTTATGTCTTCTCCGTTTATGTGTTTCAGAAATATAGGCTCTGCCTTCTCCGAACGGATCATTATGGTAGGCCATGCATTCACGATCATGATCATATGGACGACTATGTCTCCTCAGATCATATGTCAGGTTTTGCCTCCTCAAATTTAAATTTTTTCACTCTGCATTTAAATTTTACAATTTAAATTCCCGCATTTAAATTCCACAATTTAAAATTTTCCATTAAATTCTCCAATTTAAATTTCTGCATTTTAAATTCTTTTTTTTTTTTCTAATTCTGGTTCTAAAATTCAAATTATATCATCTTTTTAATGGAACAGTTATCATGTCAAATTTGGCTAAGCTCGAAATCACTATCCATGCTATATCTGGAAAAAAAATATATGATATGATGTGGACTATAAGTGCAAAGTTGCACCTAAAAGGAAATGGGCTTCTTAATACCATCGATAAGTCGGAAAACATGTCTGATGAGAAAAAGGTGAAAGCTATGATATTTATACGCCACCGTATCCATGATGGTTTGAAGATGAATACATCGTTAAAGAAGATCCCACAGACTTATAGCAATCATTGAAAGAAATGTTTGATCACCAAAAATATGTGATCTTACCAAAAGCCAAACATGAGTGGTTACACCTCCGGTTTCAGGATTACAGAAATGTTAGTGAATATAATTCTGAAATGTTTGGAATTATTTCAAAGATGGTGTTATGTGGAGAAAAAGTAAGTGACTACGATATGATAGAGAAAACTCTCTCCACGTTTCATCCTAAAAATGATGTGGACTATAAGTGCAAAGTTGCACCTAAAAGGAAATGGGCTTCTTTGCAGCAACAATATCGGGCAAACGGGTACACTCGTTATTCGGAGTTAATGCTTGTTCTCCGTGTTGCGAAACAGAATAATCAACTCATAACAATGAACCATCAGACACGTCCAACTGGATCTGCTCCATTCCCAGAAGTGAATGCTGCATCATCTAATTTAATTCGAAAAGACGTGGATATGGACGGGACGTGGTGGACGTGGATATGGACGTAGACGTGGACGTGGTCGAAACCATAATTTTGGTCGTGGAAGAGGATTTTGTCCTTATGATTCCAATGATGGAAGAATTAAAAGAAACTATCAAGGATATAAAGTTGGTCGAGCAATATATAAGCAAAGTGAAAATGTTTGTCAAAGATGTGGCATGAAAGGGTATTGGGTGCATACATGTCGTACCCCAAAGCATTTAGCCGATCTATACCGGGAATCACAGAAGGCAAAAGAGAAAGAAAGTGAAACCAGTTTCATATCAAGTAAACCCGGATCCTCTTTTCATGGCCTAAATGATGATACTCATCTTGATAGTACGGATTTCGTGGTCGATTCCGAGAATATCAATCAAGACTAAGATAATAAGATCGATGTGATATATGCTTGTCTTTGTGAAAAAGATAAGAAACAAAAAAAGGCATCCGGTTTTTTCTTTTGATGTGATATGTACTTTTTCCAATGTTTTTACTATAAAATAGAATTATAGTAAAATAACTACTTTTATAATATAAGCTTTACGTTTCTTTAAAATGTTTATTAATATATGTTTTATAAATGTTTAATCCAGAAATGTCAGAATTTCATATTCATGGAGATATATGTTAGCAGATAGTGCTACAACACACACGATTATCAAACACGATTATTAAAGATAAAAAATATGTATCATGTCTCAAAATGAATAACTCAGCGGGAAACATGAGTACAATATCTAGTAATGCAAAAATTATTATGGGCTCTGGAAGAATTAGTTTTTTAATACCAATGGGAATGAAATTTGAAATAAATAATGCGTTATATTCTCCAAATTCTCAAAGAAGTCTTTTGAGTTTTAAAGATATCCACGAAAATGGATATCATATTAAGACAATGAGTAAAAATGGCATTGAATATCTTTGCATTACATTAGAGAGAAAATATATATTGGAAAAATTAAAAATGTTTTCCTCCAGATTATATTGCACAAAACTAAATACGATTGAATCATATGTTACAGTAGACTCGAAGTTTACTAATACATTTAAAATTTGGGATGAAAGGCTAGGGCATAATGGTTCAGTCATGATGAGAAAAATTGTGCAAAATTCTAACGGTCATCTGTTGTAAAATGAGAAAATTTTACAATCGGGCGAGTTTTTATGTAATATGTTCTCAATGAAAACTTATAACTCGGCCATCACCAGCTAAAGTTGGGAATGGATCTCCTGTATTTCTAGAGAGAATACATGGTGAATTATGTGGATCGATCCACCCACTATGCGGGCCATTTCACTATTTTATGGTATTATTTGATGCATCTAGTAGATGGTCAAATGTGTTTTTTTTTTACCACACGAAATATGGCTTTCGTAAAATTCATTACCCAAATAATCAGGTTGAAAACACAATTCCCTGAACATTCAATTAAGAAAGTAAGACTTGATAACGCTGGTGAATTCACTTCATCAACATTAAATGACTATTGTATATCAATGGGAATCGATGTTGAGCATCCAGTTCTGCATGTTCATACACAAAATGGCATGGCTGAGTCATTGATTAAACGATTGCAGTTAATTGCAAAACCGTTAATATTGAGAACAAAACTCCTAATTTCAGTATGGGGTCATGCTATCTTGCATGCAGCAGCACTACTCCAAATAAGGCCAAATGCTTATCATAAATTCTCTCCAATACAATTAACATCTGGCCAAGAACCAGATATATCCCATCTCCATGTATTTACATGTGCGGTTTTTGTGCCGGTAGCACCACCGCAAAGAAAAAAATAGGGCCACGAAGGAGATTGGGAGTAAAGTTTGGTATACGTCACCAAATATTATTATATATCTTGAACCGGGACTGGTGATATGTTTACAACACGGTTTGCTGGTTGTCATTTTTATGAAGATGAATTTCAAGCGTTAGGGAAAGGAATTAAAGAAATTCCTAAAGATATTACATGGTGTACACCATCGTTGTTACACATTGATCCTTTTATGAAACAATATGAACTTGAAATTCAGAAAATTGTGCATTCGTAAAATTTGGCAAACCTGTTACCAGATGTGTTCAAAAATACAAAAAGAATAAAAAAATCATATATACTTGCTGCTAATGTTCCATCAAGAATCATAGTTCTCAAATAACAGAATGATGGGAACTTAGCAAATGAACCTAGAGTTCAGTTAAAGAGGAGGAGACCGATGGGTTCTACAGATAAAAATCCTTGATAGAAAAAGAATTTGGGAGAAAAAAGTAAAATGTTCAAGAAAAGCCAATTGATGGGAAGTGTAAAGAAGACATAAATGAAAAGGTTCTAGAAGAACTCCAGAAGGAAGAAAATCTAGATGATGAAAAAAAAAACATAAAAATATGAGATTTCCATCAATTACGCCCAAAATAGAGAGTTATGGATTAGAAATAAATAAAAGATACTGATGGAATATTTTCTTTTTATGTAGCTTAAGAAATTGATCAAGAAAGGTCCGTATTAGAATGTCAGAAAATACATGATTGAGAGAAATGGAATATGGCCATACAAATTGAATTATTCTCCTTCAATAAAAGAAATGTTTTTGGACCTATTGTCACAACACCTGAAAATGTAAAACCAGTTGGGTACAAGTGGGTGTTTGTGCAAAAGAAAAATGAGAAAAAATGAGATAACAAGCTATAAAGCTTGTCTTGTTGCCCAAGGTTTTTCTCAAAGACGAGGAATTGATTATGAAGAAATATATTTTTCGGTTATGGATGCAATCACATTTAGATACTTAATGAGTTTAGCGGCATCTAGAAATCTAGATATGTACCTTATGAATGTTGTGACAGCATATTTATATGGATCACGAGATAATG
>OVBI01001195.1:0-39828 GCA_900406495.1 Sisymbrium altissimum | reverse complement strand
AAAAAATATATATATATATATATATATATATATATATATATATATATATATGTACNATATATGTACTAGATAATATATTAAATATGAATATGATGTTTTTTATTTAAACTAAAGATCCCATTAATATTTATCTCTACTTTGATTTATTATATCGAATTTTTAGTGATACTTATATTTTAGATTTGTATCCAAATTTTATAAAGTTTTTTAGACACAACGAATATTTCATTTCTAAATACTATTAAATATATCATAATATCATTTTTAGTTTCATTATTACAGATTGTAAGTATTTTTTATATATTTTGAACTTATGAACATATATCATTTTTACATAAATACTCAATATATGTTATTAAAATCTATTGTAGTGCGATAAACAAATTCATTTTCATTACTTAAGGTTTGTATATGTCATTTTTATTAGTAGATTCATTTAAATTCTTTAAGTTTCTAAGAACATCATTATTTTCCAAAGAAAAACCTAAAAAATATTATGGACTAAACACATTTTTCTATAAATTAATAAATATTAATTTATCGATTAATTAATAACTCTATAAATTAATAAATTTTCATGGTTCCAACATTATTAATTTATAGAGTATATGTTTGAATTTGATAAAACTATTAATTCTTTAGCGGAAAAAAAAAGAGAATATAACAAAAGCCAAAAAGTCCTATATTTGACTAAATGGCTCCGTTGCGTAACAAACTAGACGCTCTCTTCAACGACCGATGGCTAGTCTTCGTATGCGCCATGTGGATCCAATCAGTCGCAGGCGTCGGTTATCTATTCGGCGGTTCAATGTCGCCGGTTATCAAAACATCCCTGGGTTACAACCAGAAACAAATCGCTCTTCTCGGCGTTGCTAAGAACCTCGGTGACGCCATCGGGTTCGTCTCCGGTGCCTTATCTGAGGCATCACCTTCCTGGGCAGTTCTACTCGTTGGTGCTTCTCAGAATTTCGTCGGTTACGGATTTGTCTGGCTCGTTGTCACAGGTCAATTGCCTAATTTGCCTCTTTGGGTGGTAAAGTTTGTTCCTTTTTGAAATTTGTTATTAAATTGTTTTCCTTTTGTTTTGAACGATACTGAAGATGTAGTTTTTGCAGTTTTAGACAATGTTGTGTGGAGAGACAAGGTATTGTTCCTGTGTCTGGCAATTTTTGTAGTTTTAGATTAGTTTAGTACTGTGGATTAGTATGTGATCCGAGGCAATGTTGAGTTGAGGAGAGTATTTAGGGAAGAAGAGACGAATTCTTGGATTTTAAGTATCATTTAGGGAAGAAGAGACGAGTTCTTGAATTCTTGGATTTAGGGAAAAATATTTAGGGAAGAAGAGACGAATTCTTGGATTAGTATGTGATCCGAGGCAATGTTGAGTGGAGGGAAAAGGCTAAGTAAAAGCTTTATGCATGATTATATGGTGATTTCTTGAACTTTGGTTTAGGGAAGCACGAGGGCAGGTCACTGTGACGAGAATGATATGTGTGATGCGTGTGACAACTGACAAGTTCTTCTTCTTAATGATGCTTCGTATCGGTAGCTGTTTAGCTTGACTTAATGCACTTATAATTTGCCATCGGTATCGTATTTTTATTATATTATTGACTTATAGGAGAGTTTTACAAAATAAGAATGTAACTGATTGGAGTTTTAGAGATCTGTGCCTGGTATTTGAGGTCTAGTTTAGTGAGATCAATACGAAAATACTAAAGAGAGATGTAAGAACATATACAAAAATGCAAAGGTTCACTTAAATGACATTGAATATAATACATATGTCATGCTTCAGTTTGTTAACTGAGTATATCACAAATGTTGTATGTCAGCTTCTTGGACTTCGATTAGGGTTTAGTAATGTGCGTTCCTTTCGAGTTTTGATATTAAATTCTTTTCCTTTGGAGGGTTTACTATGTTTTATGATTCTCTGGTCTCCCCCTTCCTGTGTATGGCTATCTTAGGTTTAAAGTTTAGTGCATGGATTGATTTGGTAATGTCATTTACTTCTGATATTTTTAGTATGTTGTCTTTTGATATGGAGAGATTTTGCTGTATTTTGGGATTTTATTATGATGCTCTCTAACTATGTTACCTTAATTTGAGCAATTGAAGAGGTAGGAGAGAAGAAATTGTACTTGTGTTCGGATAAATCAGATTACAAGAAGCAATTTTGCAGTTTTAGATTAGTTTTAAATCAATTTGAGAGCAATTTTTCAGTTTTAGATTATTCTCTCTAAGCTTTTGCCCCTTTTTTTTTGGGAAGTTGGTAAGACGAGACCAATTCATGGGCAGGACATGATTCGATAGTCCAAGTAGAAGCTTACTAAGCTTACCTGATTATTTATTTTTTGAACTTTGGTTAGCGAAGGCAGTTCAGTGTGACAAGTACTATATCGCAAATATATGTTATGCATGTAACAACTCCAGTTCCCAAGGATTCTTAGCTTGATTATATTGACTAGTTTTCGATCTAATGGACGTGTTCATCTGCCTTCTGGCAGTAGTAAAAGTTACAACTGCCGTATTTTGATGTTCTTGACTCTTTTCTAGGAGAGTTTTACAAAATAAGAATGTAACTGATTGCAGTTATAGTTATCTGTGCCTGGTATTTTAGTTGTTGTTTTACTTAAATTAGGGTAGATTTAAGAACAAAAGCAACTAGGCAAGTAGAGTACTGTTTTAAAGAATTGCGATTTCGAAGCTTTTAACTAATAATTAAGGTTTTACAAAAGAGGAAGGCTTGGAATAGTATGTATTTATGTTATTTGAAAGAAATTTAATACATGTGTTAATGTACTTTTAACATCTGAGACTAGCTCAGATGTCGTATTTAGATTTCTTGAACTTCCGTTAGAGGAGAGTGAGATTTTATGGGAAAGTAATTATGTTAGACAATGATAAATTTTTACTCCCACTTGTAACTGTTAGTATGCTGCATGATTTTCATGACCAAATAAATAGTCTACATTGGTAGCCGCTATATGTCAATTTTGAGAGTACTAAGGAGAGATTTAAGAGCATAGGCAAATGCTGAGAATATGCAAAATGAAATAATATAGTTTACATTTATACAAATCTGGCTCTCAAGCTGTTGCTTTGCAATCCAGTGATGTTTAGACGTGATTTGTTATATAACTTTGGCATCGAATACATCAAAATGATCATACCCTCCCTAACTGGATAGCTGAGTGTATCAAAAATGTAGTTAGTTTACATAAGCAAGCATTAGAGAGATAAGAACATAGGAGCATAGCTTAAGTCTGACAGATGTGAGGGCGGAAATGATATATATATTTAAGTATTATCCTTGCAAGACTCCTGGTATCCTGAGTGATTTTTTCATTTGACAATTGATCTTACATCAAGGAAAGTTTTTTGATGATTGGTTTCTATTTGGTTACATAAATATCTTGCTTTAGTAAGTATGTTTTGATCTCCTTCTAGCAAGCACTTGTTTTATTCTTTCCTATTCTATAGAAAGTTATAACACTTTTGTTCATGCAGATGTTCGTAGCTATTTTCGTGGGAACAAATGGCGAAACCTACTACAATACAGCATCTCTAGTCTCATGCATTCATAACTTCCCAGAGAGCCGTGGTCCTGTTGTTGGAATCTTGAAAGGGTTTTCTGGCTTGAGCGGAGCAATCTTGACTCAGGTTTATTTGATGTTCAATCCCTCTCATGATTCTTCGGTTATTCTCATGGTCGCTGTTGGACCACCACTTGTTGTTCTTGTTCTACTATTCGTTGTAAGACCCGTGGAAAGAAGTTGCAGAGCGAACCTGCAATCTGATGATTTACGGTTCTTGGCTATTTACGGTTTCTGTGTTGTACTCGCAGTATATCTATTAGGAATATTGGTGCTTCAGAGTCTTGTTGATATAACTCAGACAATTATTACAACATCTGGAGCTATCCTTGTCGTTTTCATGGTTGTTCCAGTTTTTGTCCCCCTTTCATCAGTTTTCATCGCCGGTAATAAGGCCACCTTAGTAAAGCCCGAAGAAGGAACCTCTAGTGTGGATCAGAATGAGGTTAAAACTTTGATTGAGAGGAGTGGTGAAATATCACCGGATAAGAGAAGAGCACCATGTATAGGAGAAGATTTCACATTGTTACAGGCTTTGGGACAAGCTGACTTCTGGCTTATATTTATGTCTCTAGTTCTAGGTGTAGGTTCGGGAATAACGGTTATAGACAATCTTGGTCAGATTTGTTACTCCCTCGGGTACAGCAACACCAAAATATTCGTCTCATTGATCAGCATTTCCAATTTTCTTGGGCGTGTTGCTGGTGGATACTTCTCAGAGCTAATCATAAGGTACCATTTCACTTTGACATCAGACATACATGTTTACAGTCAAACTGTTTTTTAACCGACATAAAAAATCATCACTTTCTCTCTTTTTACAAGAAAACTCTCACTTCCAAGAACAATGGCAATGTCTGCGGTTCAGGCGATTATGTCATTAGGGCTCATCTACTATGCCATAGATTGGCCCGGGAAGATCTATGTAGTCACCATTGTAATAGGAATGGGTTATGGAGCTCACTGGGCAATCGCTCCTGCTTCAGTCTCTGACATTTTTGGACTAAAAAGCTTCGGTTCTCTCTACAATTTCCAGATTACAGCATTGCCTATTGGGTCGTTTGTGTTCTCTGGTGTGATTGCAAGTAACATCTACGACTACTACGCCAGAAAGCAAGCTGGGACCGGTACAAAGACTGAGTCTTTAGTCTGCACAGGATCAGTGTGTTATTCGGTTACGTGCGGTCTCATGTCCGTGGTGTGTTTTATGGCAATGTTGTTGAGTCTGAGTGTTGTTTATAGGACCAGGAAGTTTTACTTGAGGCTTCATCGAGTGTCCAAGACTTAAGATAATGTCCTTTTCAACGTGCCAGAAGGTCTTTTTCTGTTGGCCTTTGTAAGAAATATGTAAGCAATTCTACAAGTAGGTCTAAGTTCGACAAAATGTTATTAGAATTCATATGCAATATTTAAAGATTACCCTAAAGAGTTAAATAATATACATTACATAATCGTCTTATTTAGTTTGACCTATATTTCTTTAAACACATAATGGCACAACAAGATATTAGAAAAGCTCTTTCACTTTTTAAGGAGAAGGGTCGCAATGACTACAGTAGGAACTAGATTTAAAACCAAAGTTAACACTTGTATCTTTTTATGTGTCCTATGATCTTCTTCCTGTCTCGCAGTTGGATTCAGATTTCTATGATCTACTTTAAAAATATATATATCTTAAAATAAGAATCTCCGAGGGCACTAAAACGAAAATGGTCACATTTAAGAATAACGCTCCAAAAGCGTAATAAAATCTAAGAACGTTACACATATTTGCCGTTTACAGATAATAATGTCTTTGTTCTTTTTTCTTTTTTTGTTTTTTTAGTCAGAAATTTTGTCTTTTTCAAAAGTATATTTTTTTAATGACACAAATTGAGGAGAAAACAAAACGCATAGGTAAGATTTATTCATTTCTATTTATTATTTTGAATATGGGACAAATGATAATTTTGACTGTCTATGGGAAACAATATTATTGGCATATAATAAAATTTACCATAAAAGTTAGTACTTAGTTGCACTAATGCTCAACAAGTGTCAAACACTGTACGGTTAGGTTCTTTATCTTTAGATTTTTTACTTAAATAACTCTTGGTGCAAAAGCATAACACAAAAGATAATTTTAATCTAGTGATTCTAGTCAAAGAAGAAGGAGGAAAAAAAAAATCTGAAGCTCTTCGCTTTGATTATCTACATAGAGGTGTGTATATTTTAACCTTCATATTGTATCGTCTTCTCGTTGTATTATTTGCCATGTATTTTGATTATGCATATCTTAATTTGCACGGTTGTTTTTTCAATTGTGTGTGTGTGTGTGTCTCTCTCTCTCTCTCTGGTCTATAATGATGTATGTCTTACATTTTTGCATGGGTGGTCTTATCTGATTTGGATTCCACAGGTTTTTGATATAAGTTGTGGAGAAACATGGGTTTGATTTTCAAAAGTCGAATTGACTGTTGGATATATTGATTTTGGTGTTTCGTTTTTTTATTCTTTTCCTGCGTCTTCAGACATTTGATAAAATGGGTTGGAGTGATTTTGAAGGTTTTAAGTCTGGATTTTACTGGTATGTTAAATCTAGGGTATTTTTAAGTTGTTTTGTGATGTCATTTGAATACTTATATTTGGTTAAGATCATCCGTGTCTGGTATATTTGGTGTAGAAGAAATGAGACCAGTCATGCTTAATTGATGGCTAAACACTTTTTTGAATAGTGAATATGAGTTTAGGGTTTAAGTTTCATCAACTTTTGTTTCCTGATATTTTAAAAACTCTTTGGCTTTTAAGTGGTGATCAAAAGAATAAGAAGAAATAGTGAAATTTTTCTTCTTTCATGAGAAATATACCAATTATAAGAAATATCTTTTACATATAATTCCATTTTTATTATTTTTTCTATCGAAAATAACATAACAAAAATATTCCACTTAAAAACTTATAGCACAAAAAATTATAAATATAATTTAGTTAAAATTTAATATTAACTTAAATATATTTTTAAGTTCTTCTTAAAATTAAAATTCCAATTGTGTGTATATGTCTCTCTTTCTCTTTGATCTCTTTAATGATGCATCGCTTAAATTTCATGGGTTGTTTAATTATGATATAAATTGTGGAGAAACCTGGATTTTATTCATCAAAAGTCGAATTGACTGTTGGATACATGGATTTTGGTTTTTCCTTTTCTGTACTCTTCTCCTGAGTCTTTTGTCATTTGATAAAGGGGTTGGACTATTTTAATAGTGTGTTAGACTAAGGTATTTTGTGTTGTTTTGTGATGTCATTAGAATACTTATGTTTCGTTAAGATCATTGGTTCCTAGTATATTAATTTGGTCTAGAAAAAATAAGATCAACCATGCTTTATTGATGGCTACAAACTTTTCTGAAGTGAATACACATTTAGGGTTTGGGTTTCATCATTTTTTGTTATCCGATATGTTAAAATTGTTTGGTTTCTAAATGGTGACCAAATAAATAAGAAAAAATAATGAATTCTCACTCATAGAAACATACTGTTTATGAGGAATAAATTTTACATTTAATTTATTTTCTTCTTTCTTTCAATAGAAAACCACATAACAAAAAATATTCTGCTTAGAGAATTACAGAATAAATTTAAAATATATAAACATTCTTTATGTTTAATTTAATATTGATTTAAATGTATTTAGTAAGTTCATCTTATAATTATCTTTCAGTTGTGTGTGTCTCTCTGGTCTTTAATTAATGATGTATCTTTTAAATTGTATGTGTTGGTTTTATCTAATTTTGATTATGATATAAATTGTGGAGAAACGTGGATACATTGATTTTAGTGTTTCTTTTTCTGTACTCTTCTCCTGCGTCTTTCATCAATTGATATGTGGATTGGAGTGTTTTTGGTGGTTTTAAGTCTCGATTTTACTGGGCACGTTAAATTTAGGGCATTTTTGTTGTTGTTTTGTGATGTCATTTGAATACATAATTTTTGTTAAGATCATTGGTGCCTAATATATTTGGTGTAGAATGAATGAGACCAGTCATGCTTAATTGAAGGCTAAATACTTTTCTAAATAGTGAATACAAGTTTAGGTTTGGGTTTCATCAATTTTTGTTGTCCGATATAATAAAAAATTTTAGCACTTAAATAATGCCCCATAAAATAAAAAGAAATAATGAATTCCTCTTCATTCATAAGAAAAAACTGTTTATAAAAAAATATTTTACATATAATTCAATTTTTATAGAAAATCATATAACAAAATATCCCGTTTAGAAAATTACACAAGAAAACTATAAACTATAAATATTCTTAGCTAAAAGTTATTATTGATTTACGTTGGCACGTAACTAGGCACACAAGTTGGTACATAATGTAGTCTTCTAAGACTGAAATAGCTCTTGTAGGGTATAACATATTTTACTTTGAATGAAGGAACAATATCCTTACATGTTATTTCAAGCTTTTAAATTAGATGAACTTCGGCACCCAAACCGTACACGGTCCACCATTTGCAATTTATTATCTGCGTTTAGATTTCTGGATAGCTTTGAATGATGAAATTTGTATACTTAGGGGTAAATGCTTTGGTAATTTCTGTTTCAAAGTAGTTCAAGAGATTAAAGATAGAATGTTTGGTAAAGTACTTCTTATTAATCATTTGTTGCTTGCATTTTTGGGTTGTTTCATTTTTTTAATCAATCCCTTTGCATTGCAGGGTCAGAAAGTAAGAGAAAAGAGTATCTTTTGACAAAGAAATGTCAGAACTGAGCCAAGTGTGGATAGAAGACCTTAGGGTAAGAGCTAGAAGAGCGAAAGCGATGGCTATGGATGCGCATAAAATGGGCGATCTTGCTGGAGCCAAAGAACATGCTGTCCAGGCAAAGAAAATGAATCCGTATCTTAACGGTCTTGCCCGTCTCAATGCAGTTCTCGATGTGCTGCTTGGTTTCGAGCAGAAGATCGCCGGTGAAGTAGACTGGTATGCTGTTTTAGCGGTTGACCTAACCGCAGATATTGCAACAATCCAGAGACGTAACAAGAAATTGCTTCGGTACATTCTCATGGATGATAGTGACGACTCCGTGGGGAGCATTGATGAAGCCAAAAAGATATTGGCTGATTGCTGGACATCTTTTTGCGATGAAGACAGCAAGAGACTTTATGACAAGCGACGCCAAGAAAGAGTTGATTACGTAAAGCAGCAGCAGCTCACGAGAGCGAGCCAGGGTCCGAGCTTTACTTCTAATCCGGTGACTTTGTTGGAACCTAATCCACTGCAGAGAGTTAGCAAAGGAAATGAACTAATGGTTCCACCTCCAGTGAGAGTTTCCGGTCAGGTTCCAATGTCCACTGTTGCTACGATGACTTTGTCGCCTCATCCGCCGGAGAGCGTTAGGAAAGAAAATGAACAAATGGTTCAACCTCCAGTGAGAGTTTCCGGTCAGGTTCCAATGTCCACTGTTGCTACGATGACTTTGTCGCCTCATCCACCGGAGAGCGTTAGGAAAGAAAATGAACAACTGGTTCAACCTCCAGTGAGAGTTTCCGGTCAGGTTCATATGTCCACTGTTACTCCGGTGACTTTTTCGGCGCCTACTCCACCGCAGAGAGTTACCAAAGAAACTGAACGAATGCTTCAACCTTCAGTGAGGGTTTCCGGTCAGGTTCCAAAGTTCACTGTTACTCCAGTGACTTTCTCGGCGCCTAGTCCATCGCAGAGAGTTAGAAAAGAAAATGAAGGAATGGTTCAACCTCCAGTGAGAGGATCCAGTCATCAGGTTCCGATGTCCACTGTTACTCCGGTGACTTTGTCGGCGACCAGTCCACCGCAGAGAGCTGGCAAAGAAAAAGAACGAATGGTTCAACCTTCAGTGGGAGTTTCTGGTAAGGTTCCGATGTCCACTGTTACTCCGGTGAATTTCTCGGGGCCTAGTCAACCACAGAGAGTCAGCAATGAAAATGAACGAATGGTTCTACCTCCAGTGAGAGTTTCCGGTAAGGTTCCGATGTCCACTGTTACTCTGGTGACTTTGTCAGCGCCTAGTCCACCAAAGAGAGTTAGCAAAGAAAATAAGCGAATGGTTCAACCTCCAGTGAGAGGATCAGGTCATCAGGTTCCAATGTCCACTGTTACTCCGGTGACTTTGTCTGCAACCAATCCACCGCAGAGAGTTGGCAAAGAAAAAGAAGGAATGGTTCAACCTCCAGTGGGAGTTTTCGGTAAGGTTCCGACCTCCACTGTTACTCCCGTGACTTTTTCAGGGCCTAGTCCACCGCAGAGAGCCAGCAAAGAAAAAGAACGAATGGTTCAACCTCCAGGATTTTCGGTTTTTACTTCTCCGGCGTTTAATCCACCGCTCGTTACCAAAGAAAAAGTGATAGTTTCCAGTAAGGTTCCGTTGTTTACTATTTCTCCGGTGAGTTTGTCACCTTCACCTTCTCAAAGACCAAAGATGTTTAATAGAGAAATGGATGGACCATCCGAGGTTAAGGTTGGAAAACATAATCTGCTTCCATCACAAATGTCTGTAGACGACCTTAGAAGAGCTACTCAGGTCCCGAGCTCGTTAGGGCCTGAACCTGATGTGGAATCTCCAAGACTGATTACGTTTGGTGAAGAACAAGAAGAATCAGTCGAAGTTAACGTTACACAATTTGTTCAGCCTCCAGTTTCTAGTCCTCTAATCAAACGAAAGGCGCCAGCACATATGCTTAATGCAAATAAGTTAAGAAGAATCAACGGAGACGCAGGGATCAGATCTACTGAACGTAGAGGTGACAACGTTGTTCCGGGTCTTGAATGGCTTGCTTCTGCTTTCCAGCAAGTGAATGTTGCTTCTTCTTCTTCTTCTTCTGCAGCAATACCCCCTCAAGAGTCCAATGCTATGAACAGTGTAAACACCGAACGCACGAACAAACAGGTCCCTGTCCAATGGAACAAAGGTGTCTATCCGAAGAAAGGAGATGTATGGGCTACGTATGAAAACTGGTCACCGTCTTGGGGTTCTTCGACTCCAAAAGAAGAAATTAACAAGTATGAAATGGTTGAAGTGGTTGAAGATTTCGACGAAGTAAGAGGCGTGACTGTTGCACCATTAGTTAAAGTCCCGGGATTTATAGCTGTGTTCCGTCTCCTTCCAATTCCAAAGACATTCCCTAAGAAAGAACTGTTGAGGTTCTCGCATCGGGTACCTTCTCGTTTGTTTACAGGTCATGAAGGTAAAAATGGTCCTAAAGGTTTCTTGGAGCTTGATCCAGCAGCTTTGCCACCGGAGCTTCTCCAGGTTTTCACCAAGGTGGAACAGAGAAAATTCTAGGAATCAGGAGGAAGGTTTTGAAACTATGAACAAATGTGCCGGTTTACAAGATCAAACAAGAGAAGATGGGCTAGGTGATAAAGATCCTTTTTCTCAAGAATAAACCCTGCTATTTTCTTTTTTCTTCTTCTGCTTTTCTTTCTAGACTTTAATTATCCAATGAACTTCCGTGAAGCTGAGCTAGTATCTGTATGATGCTGATTCAGTGACTCTATTGTTGCTTTTTATTTTTGTTTTTGAATATTTGAATGCTCTTGGAATATGACTGTATTTTGAGGCAGGGTTATCTTATTAATGGAATGAGACTATTAAGATCATATATGTTATATCATTTTGAAACTCGTTTTGCCGTACCATGTCAAAGTTTTATTTTGATTTGTCATGATACTTGGAAATTCTAAGATATTCCTCCTTAATTCGTTTGATATGTGATGATCTTATGGCATGGTGAGGAACCGGGTCATTCAATCTGCAAATGATTGTTTATCCTAACGAGCAAGTAGGAGCCAGATATTTCAAACCAAATGTTTCCACCCAAATAATCTATAGATAGAAAAAAATCTTTGCTAGAATAAGTAGTAAATCTTTCTCCATGTGAGAAGGGTCCACTCTCCTCCCAAAATGGATACACTGATTTGCCAGATTCATTTCTATTCCAGATTTTGGACATGCATGGATATAATTTAAAGTTGAGAAATAAAAGTTTTGACCTAGTACATTTGTAGATATTAGGAAGATATACTACCATAAAAGTGATTTGACCATATCCTTGACGTGTATGGTGACGTTCTATAAAGCCAATATTGAGGTATTTACACTATATATACAACACAAAAAATACTGATAATCCGTCATCTAGTAATTTGAAGCTACTCTCTTTCTGATTCTCCACACAGAGGTATGTATATCTTAGCTGGGTTAAAATATCTTACAGAAATATATATCTTTGGATCTTACTGCTTGATATTAAAAGAACTTTGGCACGCAAAGCATCTATTGAAATATCTCATTTCATTGATTGCGAATTGTTTCCGCGTTGAGATTTCGCATTTTCTGTTTCATTATTGTTCAAGAATTTGAACTTACACTCTTTGTCTTGCAGGATCTGAAATAGAAGACATACAAGAAGATCTTTTTTGACGAAGAAACGATGCAAATGGACCGACCAAGTACGGAACGCCTTAGAAAGGCAGCTTACAAAAAGAAAGCGATGGCGGTGAAGAAGTTTAAAGAGGGCAGTCTTGGTGGAGCCAAAGCACTTGCGTACGTCGCAAAGTTTCTGTATCCGGCGCTTCCTGGTCTTCGCCGTCTCAATGCCGTTATTAACGTGCTGATCGGCTATGAGAAGAAAATCAACGGTAATGTTGATTGGTATGCTGTTTTAGGGGCTTACCCCAACGAGGATATTCTAGCAATCCGTAAACGTTACAGGAGACTGTTTCTTGACATCGCCATGGACGATGACGACTCTCTGGATATCACTTATAAGGCTAATAAGATACTGAGTGATTCCTGGAAATTTGTGTGCAATGAAGAGGGCAAGAAACTTTATGACAAGCGGCGCCGTTACCAGCTTCGGCTCAAAGATTCTCGGCACAGGAGCTTGTCATTTACGCCGGTGGTTCCGAATATGTTTGATGAGCGAATGTTTCAACTTGCTCATCAAATTTTGGGAGTTGGCGGAGGAGAAAGAAAACGAGAGGCGTCTTCATCAACAGATGTCCCTCATGCTAAGCAGCGTAGAATCATCAGACGTGAGATTCCCCCGGTTTCTCTAGCGATGCGTAACATTACTGAAGGTTGCGTGGAGGTTCTCAAAGCTTTCACCAAAGAGGAACCGGAAATTTCGAAGAATCTGGTCAACACACCAAAGGAGGAGGCTGTTAATGGTGTTGTGGGAAGTATGATCAATGTTGCAAGTGATGGCGATGAAGCAACGAAGAATCATGGAATGGAAAGTAACAAAGACATACATGTGTAGAAGCACAATGTTGGAAAGACGAGAAGATGGTTTGATCAGTTTTCTCAAGAAACCCTATCTTTTTTTTTTTTTTCTGTTTTCTTTCTAGATTTAATAAAACTACATTGAAGCTGAATTAGTATCAGTATGATACTGATTCAATGGCTTTATATCTGCCTTTTTTTTTGTTTCCGAAAGTTGTTGAATTTTCCTAGAACATGATTATTGTACCTTGAAGCAGGGTTATCTTATTGGAATAAGACTTTGATATTATGTTATGTCATTTTGAAACTCTTTTCTCCATCTTATGTCAAAGTTATTCGGTGATTTACAATGAGATTTGTAACTTATCAGAGATTATTCCTTAATTTGTTTTGAGATGTGAACCTTTAAACAGAAAGCAGTCTTGGTTTATCTCCTCTCTCCGTCTCAGTCTTATCTACCACAGTTACATATCTTATTTTCTTCCTTCAAGTAGAGTTTTTTTTTTCTTTTCCTTTTTTTTTTAGGGGCTAATGTCTTAAGTCACCAGTGGTACAAACTTGGATTGTATACTGATTCTCTTTGGACTATATGAAGGTGTAGGAGACCAGATATTGTTCTTGTGTTTGGTTAATTGAAATGGATTTGAAACTGGATCAGTATGCAGCCCAAAGTTTTTTTTTTAAAAAGCATCAGCTTCAGGCTCCATTTTTACACAATAAATTTTAGGCCCCATTTTTTTTGGTTTAATTTAATAACAAAATTTATTTAATTTCATAGTTAGGTTAATTGGCTATGATAATAATTTGTTCACTATTTTAATCTTTTTATATTTTAACTATTTTTTTTTGTTGTTTCTTGTCCATATTTTATCAATAAGATATTTACTTTTTTAACTCATTTGATATAAATTATATATTTTTATCTACTATATAAATTTATAACTATATATCTTATTTATCATATTTAAATTAACATAAATGACTTGAAATCCACATAATATTGTATATAATTTTTCAATATTGAATTTTATTATTTATTTTTGATATCATTTTATTTAGTATATAATATTTTTTACTGCTATATATATTTGTGAAAAACTTATAAAAATCAGATAAAATTTATATTTAAATAAAAGTTATCTTATTTTCAAATATCACCTTAAGTCCTCAAAATTCTTGGCACGGCACTGAGTATGCTGCATGACTGGTCAAATAGGATTACAAGAAGCAATTTTAAATTTCATAGTATGTCACACTTATATGTTAATATTTAGAAAAATTGGGAACAGGAGATATGAATTCTTGGGTAGGAAGGATCAAATATGTATATCAGTTACATATTATATGTTAATTTCTTGAACTTTGGTTAGTGGAGATTGCAGTAGTTCACTGTGACAAGTAAAACATGGTTTAAATATCCAAATATGTTATGCGTAACAATTCCACTTCTTAAGCATTCTTAGAACACTCCATATAGTATTAGTAACTGTTTAGCTTGATTCTCTTGACTAGGTGTAGATTTAAAGCACGTGTTAACTATCTTGGCACAGTACCATTTTTGTATTCTGATGTTATTAAGTTTTTTCTAGGTGAATGTTACAAAATAGAATGTGAGTGATTGCAATTTTAGTTATTTGTGCCTTATATTTTAAGTCTTATTTTAGTGAGTTCAAGATGAGATTGCAGTAGTGTTTACAGTGAAATAAATATACAAGCATTTATTAGAGTGTGTTCTCATGGTTTTTCCTAATAATGGTAAGTGAGACAAAGGGTGAAGGTTTTCTCTAATACTGATACTATAACATATTTTAATGTCTTTTTGGGTTATTCGATTGAAGAAGTACAAATCTGGAAAATGTGTATACTTACTTTAAGTATATGAGAATAGCTAAGATGTCATGTTAAGTTTTATGAACTTCCATTAGAGGAGATTAATATTTTATGAGAAAGTAATTTATGTCACTTATAGAGGATGAAATAAACATTCTATGCTATGAATGATCGATAAAATAAATCTGTTATGGTTTAACAATCCACCTATGAATAATAGTTGTACACTAACACTTGTATGTACTAGTGCTAATAATATCCTGCATGATTTTTTTTGACCAAATTAAAATTTACTACATGTCTTTTACGTTGATGTGCTAGCCGAATACATTACATGACATTGTGTGAATTATATGGAGATATCTAAGAACATTTGTTAGTGCATATTTGCCACAGTTCACTTAATATGAATATATGTCACTGCAGTTTATAGCATTCTACGAAATAAAGTCATATAATCTGCATTTCTACAAATTTGGCTCTCAATCTAATAATTATGGCATTTGAATTTCCCTTGTGTCAGAAGAATCCATCCATGATCAAAAGCGTCTCATTGCCATTTCATTATACTAAGTGTTTATGATTGTATTGTTAACTACCTTTTTCATTTCTTCTTTCTAAAATAATAGAGAATTCCTGAGTACTCGCATAGAAATAACATTATGATTTTCATGTATTCTATAAAACCTATGGGATTATCTAGTATATGTACGCTGCTTCACCTGCTGATCCACTAAATCAACATATATATGCCATATTACCTTCAATAGAATCCTTGTAAGCATTCACAAGACTTGGAGATTAATTAAGCTAAGTATATCATGTACCAAACAGTAGTACGATGAAACATCTATAGTTTTAGTTTCATTGCTTCTCCGACGTAGCTTACATTCCTGGTTTGACACCAAACCTCTAGTTTGTAGTCTGTTTGCTACAGTAAGCGCTTCGGATACCACTCTCCATAAGAACATACAAATTTAATTCTCTATTTTTTTTCCAAATTCTCTTTTTCAATTCAGTTCACTTGTACTCTACTAACATAGTAGGAGCACGACGAATTAGACAATGATTGGAGATAACTCAAAACCCATTTTTAACTGTATGGTCCATGGTTTATGAAAGCCCAAATAGATAAACTCAGGATCTTTGAAGCATCCAATAGTATGAAAAAAAAATCATGTATCATATATCTTCTCCAAACACTTCCCGGCGTTGTCAGTGCTGCAACATGGAGGTCAATGTCCATCAAACTATTATGGCTAAAAGGCTGTCGCGGGATGCCATCCATATTCCATTTTTCCGTCCAGACCTTAGTTTGTGATCCAACACCTATATATTTTAATGGACCAAGTTGCCTATAATGCACAAGGACATCAAATGAGTGATGCCTCACCTAACCAAAACGTTTTAGGGATACTTCAGGAAGGGTGGTGACAGTAGCTCTTATGGGAGACGAAAAAGTATAGAGATAGGGATATTTCCAAACTTTTGGAAGATTTTGATTTAAAAATTATTTTTTAACAAATCAGTTTTATCGTTAAATGCTTTCTTTTTTCAAAAAGAAACTAAATAAAAATAAAATGATTTGAAGAATAAAAGGTAAAATTTGTTAACATTAGAGTTTTAAATAAAAAAAATCCACGCATCTTATCACGACTCAAGCTCCCTTTTCACATCTTCTCCTCTTTTTCCCTTGAATAATTATCTGCAAATCTGCAGCTTCTATTAATTACCTCTTCTCCTCCTCTTCACTTGAATAATTATCTGAAAATCTGTGTCTTCTACTAACCACTTGAGAAAATAGTATTGTTTTTATAATTCTGTGTCCCTGATCATGTTTCTTTTTTTTTTTTAATTGGCTTTCCATTATCACAATATGATTATGTTATGTTGTTTACTGTTTCACATGTTCGTAATTTCGTATATTAATTTTTTTTTCTTTAGTTTGGTCATATTTTAAGTAGGACTTATCAAGGGATAATATTGGTAGTAGTAGTTTGAATAGTGGATCAAAAGAAGCTCTATTATGAAACTAATTAGAGAAAACACGAACAAAAGGAAGAATTTGAAAATGTAAATGTGATATCTATAATGAGAGTCGACAATGTTCATATTCCAGAATTAGAGCACATCTTCTTGGAATTCTCGATAAAGGCATTGCTATATGTAAGAAAGTAACAAGGACTCAGACAGCTGAAATGAAAAAAGTTGGAAGATGAGTTTGAGAGGTAGAAAAATTATCCGCGATCTAGAGAGGTTCTGCCTTGTGAAACTAGCTATTCTTCTAAAAAAAAAAAGGTTGACAGTTCTTCAATTGCTAAAGCTTTTAGTATTTAAGCCAAAGACCAGGTGGATCAAGAAATTGCAAGGATATTCACTTGTGGTTTGCCTTTTAATCTTGAAAAATATTCATATTATCATGGATCCTATCATTTTGTTGCTGTCAATAAAATTGATGGTTATGTGCCCCTTGGTTATAATAAGCTACGAACTACCTTGCTGCAGAAAGAGAATTTATTATTTTTCCTGAAGTTAAGATGGAAAGAAAGAGGGGTGACGATTATGTTAGATGGTTGGAGCAATCCTACAATAAAATCTTTGATTAATTTCATTTCTACTTCTGGAAGTGTTCCAGTATTTCTCAAGGTTATAATAAAAGATAGATTATTCATATCTAATCTGATGGAAAAATCAAAAATTTATCAATGAAGTGGGTCATCAAAATGTAGTGAATATTATCACTAATAATGAAACAATTTGTAAGACAGATGGAGAGATCATTGAGTGTAAGTTTCCTCACATTTATTGGACACTATGCGTGATCCATACCCTTAATCTTACTTTGAAAAAAATTTATACAGCAAAGAACATATACAGAAATGAAGTAACATATCAAGAGTCCAACTGGATAAAATGCACTTGTAATAAAGCATTTCATCATGAACCACAACATGCGACTAGAAATATTTTGTAAGTTTTATGCTGTTAAGCTACTTGCAGTTGCTGATACACGTTTTACTTCCATCATTATGATAATTAAGAGATTTAAAATTATCAAAATAGGCCTTCAAGCTACGGTCATAAGTGAACAGTGGTCTACTTATAAAAATGATGATGTGGGGAAAACACATTTTATTAAGTAGAAAATCATAAGTGATAATCAGTGGGATCATGTGTCTTATATTTTTAATTTTGCAAGATCAATATACAAGATGATTAGGTTTTGTGATACTAAAAAACCATGCCTTCACTTGGTATATGAGATGTGAGATTCCATGATTGAGAAAGTGAAGTTTGAGATCTATAAGAGTGAAAAAGTCTAGTATTTGAAGAGCATTTTTTACGATGTTGTTTATAAGATCTTAGTGGATAAATGGACAAGGAATAACAACAATATAGTTTAAACTTAGAGAGTAAGGCAATTCAAAGGATTGTTATTCTTTGTCCACCAATCTACTAAAATCTTATAAATAACATTGTAAGGGACTCTTTTCAAACACTAGATGTTTTTCACTCATATAGATCTCAAACTTCACTTGCTCAATCATAGGATCTCACATTTCATATACCAAGTGAAACACAAACCCTAATCATCTCGTATATAGGTCTTGAAAAATCAATAATATAGACACATGATCCCACCAATCATCAGTTTTGATATTCTCTTAACAAAATGTGCTTTTCCCACATCATCATCTTTATAAGTAGACTACTATTTACTTATGATCATAGCTTAAAGGCATCTTTTGATGAGTCTCAATCTCTTAAGCATCACAATGATGGAAGAAAAACATATATCTGCAACTGAAAGTAGCTTAAGAGGAGAGAACTAAATAAAGATTGCTAGTTTCATGATGTGGTTCATGATGAAATGCTTTATTGCGAGTGCATCTCAATGAATATATGTTTTCCAGTTGCACTTTTGATATGTTACTTCATTTCTGTCCACATTTTTTGCTGCACAAATTATTTTCAAAGCAAGATTAAGGGTATGAACCACACATGATGTCCAATAAATATGAAGAAACATACATTCAATGATCTCTCCAGAAGCCTTATAATTTTCTCCATTATCAGTGATGATTGCAAAACATTTTGATGACCCACTTTATTGATAACTTTTTATCAGATCAGATATGAAGAATCTATTTCACTTCTCCAAAAAAATTCACAACCTTGAGACATACTGGAGCACTTCCAGAAGTAGCAATAAGATTAATCAACGGTTTTTTTTAGGATCGCTTAAATCATCTGACACAATCGTCACTCCTCTTTCTTTCCATGTTGAATTCAGCAGAAATAATAAATTCTCAATGTTGGTTTTGTCTTTCTAACATAAGGTACAGTTTACACTTTATTATAACAATGAAGCACAAAACCATCAATTTTGTTGGCAGCAGCAAACTGATTGGATCTATAATAATCTGAGTTTTTGCAAGATTAAAATGAAACCATTAGTGAAAAACATCCTTACAATTTCTTAATCAAACTGTTCTCTAATTTCAATACCAAAGCCTCTAGCAATTGGAGAACTGTCAACCTTTCTTTTTTTAGAAGAAAAATTCGTTTAACAAAGTAAAAGAATCTCTGTAGATCAAGAATCATTTTTTTTTCTCTCAAACTCATTGTCCAACTTTTTCATTTTAACTATAAGAGCTTTTATTAGTTTCTTACATATAACAATGTCTTTATCAGGAATTTCAAGAATATGTGCTCTGATTCTGGAAAACGAACTTTGCCAACTCTCATTACAGATAATACATTTACATTTTCAATTTTTTTTCTTATTCCAGATTTCTCTAACTTAGTCACATAGTTCCATAATGGAGATCCACTATTCAAAATACTACTTCAAATATCATAACTTTCTCCTTAAGAAATCATAAATAAAATACGACCAAACTGAAGAAAAAAGATTATGTACATTACGAATAATAAACAACATAAAAATATTAAACAATTATATTTTATAATGGAAAAGCAATTAAAAAGAAATATGATCACATGAAAACTTGGAGGGATACATAATTATTGAAAACATACCTTATTGGTTTAATTGCTCAAATGATTAATGGAATGTGTAGACTTGCAAATAATTATTCAAGTGAATAGGTGAAAAGACAGCATGAATCGCTGTCACAAATAAGAGGGGTGTTTTTTTTTCAGTCAGTTAGGAGGAGTTTTTTCTTCACCATGCCTTCTTGCATTTTTTTTCTTGCCAAATGGTGTGAATCGATGTTTGAAAGACGTATATAGCCAAACAAAACTCTGGATACGATCTAAATTCTTTGTGATAATCGCATACCAATCTGTGGAGTATTGGGTATCGCTGTCACAAATAAGAGGGGTGTTTTTTTTTCAGTCAGCTAGGAGGAGTTTTTTCTTCACCATGCCTTCTTGCATTTTTTTTCTTGCCAAATGGTGTGAATCGATGTTTGAAAGACGTATATAGCCAAACAAAACTCTGGATACGATCTAAATTCTTTGTGATAATCGCATACCAATCTGTGGAGTATTGGGTGTTAAGAAATATACTTACAAGTTTTGGTCATATTTTGGAGAAGAACTTGCATGAGAAAAATAGATGATCTCTTGTTTTCAAGAAGTCCAAGCACAGAACACAAGTCGAGCTAGCTCATTCACATGTCATATGCAAAAGGAGTTTTTTGGTGTTGTGTGAGTGAACCTAACCCATTTATGTCAGTTGACTTTATTTGTCGTCATCTTGATATGATTTCAAGTGTCTTTTGTTATGAAAAATGGTTTGAACTTAATTAAACGAAATCAATGATAAATAATTCAACTAATGAATTCAAAAGAAGCGGTTAAGACCTACAACTCAACCAAGAGATTCTCAGGAATCCTCGTTTGAGATTAATTTTTATTTGATGAATTTAATCAAATTAATACAAATGATAGATTATTCTAAGGATAGATAATTCTCTTCTTTCAAAACGAAAAATTCTTTATGAATCAAATCATAAACTGAATGAAAACCTCAAACATAAGTAAGTTGTTAATAAAAAAAAGTCAAAACTCTAGAAAACCCTACTTTATACAACATAAGAAACATATAAATTAATGATAATAATAATGTTATTATATGTCGCATCAGAACTTATCTCCTTTGGTTCTCCACTTAATAGTTTTCTCTATTTTTGACACTTTTCCTCACCTCAGATTTTCGAGTGGATCTTCAATGTCCTTCAGTATCAATATCCGTCTTTATGCCTTCTCCAAGTACTCCATACTTCTACGACTGTTGTAGTTAACTTGATCCCCATATTTTCATCTAACGCCACATAGAATTGTAATCTATTCTCCTTTGTAACACTCTTTTAAATGAGAAATGTAAGGTTACACTTTAATTCTCATTAAGACATTCAATATTTTTGTTGATTGTTCTATAAATTTATGCAAAGTTCTAGGTTTTTTAATCATTTTATCAATTGTGAAAATTACTCGGTTGATATGAAAGTTTCACATAATCTCTATAATAATAATAGTGTTGCTGATTTTACATCACTGAGACTTTCAATCCAAGTGGCATGGAGCTTTCCATATTCTTTTTCTTGGGGCATTCACCCCCTCCGCTATTCCTTTATCCATCTGTTCTCTTTGTGAATTAAACCACTGTGTTTCATCTTTCATATGTTTGCTGCAGTTTTATAGGCTGAGAATTGTCTCATTTAACCAAAAAATATTTCAATTTTTTCCAAATCACCTATAAAATCCACGGATAGCATCGGCTGACCTTTTTTGGTGTCATTTTATTTTCCAACACGTTCATATATTAACTGCAATGTTTTAATAGTATTAAGTTCTCAAAATCGGGCTGGGTGAGAAAAAAGAAAGTTTGTTTGAGCTCGAACTTGTTTTGCCATTGTATATTGAAATAATGTATGATTGATGGACTTCCTCATATCTGACACAGTGACTCTATCTTCATACCTCTCCCATTCAGCTATCAGCGATTGCTAAGACATTAGTCAAAGCTCTCCGTTTCAAAAGTTTATTCTTAAGAGCCAATAGCTTTCCATAGTTTTGATATCAACAGGATTTTGAATGATAACCCCAAAGCCTCTATTCCTGCATCTTTGACAGATTCAATATGCAAACTAACAAGTAGCCTCACTTCACAAAATATTCACCTTCAATTATAACTGTCTTCTTTATTTGTTACCAGTCTAATCTTTTTAATTTGTTTAATATATTTAAGAAAAATTGATCCTTCAACTTTCTTCGATCCCATGTTTTGGTTAGTGAATTTATGAGATCACTTACCTACAAGTCAACATCTAAAATAGCTTTGGTAAGAAGCTTTTGGCAAGATATCACATATCCAGTGATCCATTCAAAAATTGAAAGTTACACCTGATTTGACATATCATTTCAAACTTATGGTTAGTAGCTCTCATAGCAAATATCTCCAATAGCTTTTGCCAATTATCTCATAAGTACACCTCTGCTTTTGTCCAAAAATAAAAAGTATTTCTTTGCCATTTTTTTTACATAAAACGCTCATACCATCCATCATCTTTTCTTGAATATAGTACACCATCTTTGTTTATGATTCACTAAAGCATTCATATAAACTATAAACCATGTATAACATTCTTTATTTTTCATATTAACTTATATCAAAATCTAATTAATGTTTTTTCTTCTAAATGTGCTAAATTTCAATTTGTTGTAAAAAAAAAGTGTTAAATTTGAATAATTTAATAACACATGTTATAATGATAATCTAAATTAGTAACTTTTGAAACCTAATTTTATATAAAAAAATAATATTTTAATTATTTTTTATTATCACAACTAATTATTGATTGAATAATTATATTGTAGGGATATCAGTAACACCTTATTTAAAAAGTAGGAAAGCGGATTATTCTCATAGAACTGTTGGGTATAAAAGAAAGTCGAAATAACTCATATATGGAAAATTTGTATACTATAAATAGTTGAGTTTACTTCACATTTAAATCAGACAAAAATCTGAAAAGAGAATCCAATAGAAGATACTTTGATATCTACAAAATCATTTTATTAGTGGTTAGGGTATCATGTAACCATTTAAAGGTTGTATCACTTTATAAATATATTGTGTTTTCGCTGTTTTCAGTATCTATTTGTTTCGAGAGTTTATATAATTTGTTGTGCCACTTTTGGGTAACATGTCCTGCATTATTGGTAATGTCATGCCCCCCTCTATTAACAGCTTTGTTAGATAATATCAATTATATTTGGTGTTACCATGGTAACTATTTTGTTAGCGATTGTGCATGTTAGTATGCCTTTATACGGATCATGATATTGCTTTATACCATGATACCGTCATAACCTCAATATGTTTTAGCATTTTTAACAGCATACTTACCGCACCAACTAAATTATTCAGGTAACTAACAACAACATTAGTGTATACAAAGTTAGAGTTATATGCAAACTCGGTTAGAGTTACATGCTAACTCTGATAATTCTAGTAACGTTTTTATCATAAAACTGAATTATCGGAGTAACATGTCCTACATTATTGGTAACCTTATGTCTCTCTGTTAATAACTCGGCAGATAACTGCTGCATTATATAGATGCATGATGTAGCTTATACACACTTTTCCCTATGTTTTAGGACCATAACAAACTTATCCGGTTAACTAAACATATTAGATATGTTATTATCTCTTCATGATAACTTGAATTTTATTTGATATCACAGATTTAACCCTACCCAGATCATCATATTCCAAAAGAAGTAGAACCGCCAAATAAACGTGATGTTGACGAGTATGTTGATGGGCATGTTAACGGCCAGATATCAGAGTAAATGTTGACGGGCATGACAACACTTCCCTATCAATATTGATCATATAATACTATTTATTACTAAATACAATAATTTATCTAAAGTTAAACTATTGTGTGGTGGCTACCATATATTATAATAGCATTTAAAAATATTTTTATCAATAAAACACCTTATTTTTTCTATCTCATTCACAGATTTGAAATTTTTGGAAAATCTCGTTTTTAATATGAGTCAACACGAAAATCTCATATAGGGGCAAGTTCGTCTACAGTAGCCAAATTAAACTTTAGTCAACTAAATACATTATGGGGGGGTATATTCAATTAATGATTTGGAGAGGTTTTGGGCCGCGTGATTTGTATTAAAATGGCAAATCTACTGTTATTCAAACATGAATTTTAATTTATGTATTAAAATCCAGTGTTATTAAACTTATGATTTTAAAATTCACTATAAAATCCACTGTTATTAGAAATATTTTAAGTAATCAATTTGAAGAGATTTATTATGATTTTAAGGTGATTTGGTAGGATTAATTAGTTCAAAAAAATAAAAATTCAAATCTCATAGTTTTAGATAGAGGGGGGGGGGGCGGATGTGTATTGAATGAGGTATTTAAAAGAAGTTGAGGTGATTTGATTTTTAGTGGGGTTATTGGTTTATGTTTTAATGGATTTGAAAATCTGAATGAAATCTAGTGTTATTGGTTTCATGATTTTATAATCATGTTAAAATCATGTGTTATTGATTTTATGATTTATAAATCCTAATTAAAATCATATGTTGTGGGGGTTATTGGTTTATGTATTTTAATGGATTTGAAAATCTGAATGAAATCAAGTGTTATTGGTTTCATGATTTTATAATCTATGTTAAAATCATGTGTTATTGGTTTTATGATTTATAAATTCTAATTAAAATCATGTGTTATTCAATCATACAGATTTCTTTATGGATTTGATTTTATAATGAATTTGAGTGGATTTATTTATTAATTATACAAAGACTAAAATCCGAAGGGAAACCCTCGGATTTGTACAGATTTAATATTAGATTTAGAAATCAGAATATTTTGCCTTAAAAATCACATACAGATTTCTAAATCAATAAATGAATAACACCCTTGTTATTCAATCATATAGATTTATTTATAGATTTGATTTTATAATGAATTTGAGTGGATTTGTTTATTAAATATATAAAGACTAAAATCTGAAAGGGAACCCTCGGATTTGTACATATTTATTATTAGATTTGGAAATCAGAATATTTTGAATAGATTTATAAATCTCATACAGATTTTTAAATCAATAAATGAATAACACCCCCCTTAGTGATTTTTTTGGATGAATTAGAAAAGTTGTGGTGATTGTTATTAAACCACTGTAGAATTCTATCTAAAACCATGAGATTTGAAGTTTTAGTTTTTTAACTAAAAAGTCTCACCAAATCACTTTAAAATCACTATAAACCTCCTAAAATTCACTACTTAAAATATTTACTATAACAGTGGATTTTAAAGTAGATTTTAAAATCACAAGTTCAATAACACTGGATTTTAAAACATCTTTTAAAATTCATGTTTGAATAACAGTGGATTTTGATATTTTAATACAAATGATCTCAAAACTCTCCAAATTATCAATTGAATACACCCACCAGAATTCTGGGGAAGTTTAATAAAAATCGTAACAACTTTTCTAATTCACCTAAATCTCATGGTTTTAGACAGAATTCTAAAGTGGTTTAATAACAATCACTACAACTTTTCTAATACATCCCCTATATCTTACCATTTTATTAAATAAATAGTCAACATTTCCTATTCACTTAACTCACCTTTATTTTTTTTTCTCTAAATGATACTTTCTACTTGAATTGTTATTGTTTTAAATATGGTAATAAACTAATATAGAAAACAAATATTTAGTTTTTGAAATGTTTGACTAAATTTTATTTAATGTTAATTATATCCTTTGGCATATAACTAGTAACTTCAAACGTAAAATGGAAATAATATTAATTACCTCAAAACAAAAATATTAATAAGGTAACGTCTAAATTCATCGAATAGCCAAATAGAGGAATATTACTTTCCTGCTTCGTACCCAACCGTAATCAAGATACGCTTTGACTACCCTTTTATATAAGTGAAACCCTCCGATTAAAAAAATCTCACGTCCAATAATCCAAACCGTAAAGCATAAACCGGAAGATGAATAACAACGACAACAACAACAACAACATCATGCGTAACTACCACCAGCCGCCGCCTCCGCAGCAGCAGCAGCCGCAGCAGCAGATGTACTCGCAGCAGCTTCCTCAAACGGCTTCGTTCGACCAAGGAAACCAGGAACTGAAAAACTTCTGGAATGAGCAGATGGAAGCAGTCCAAGATTTCAAAAGTCATAAGGTTCCTTTGGCTCGCATTAAGAAAATCATGAAGTCTGATCGTGACGTGCGTATGATCGCTGCAGAGGCACCGATCATATTCGCTAAAGCATGTGAGATGTTCATCGTCGACCTAACCATGCGTTCTTGGGTCCATGCTGAGGAGAACAAACGCCGTACGCTTCAGAAAACTGATATCTCCTCCGCCGTGGCTCGAGCCTCTGCGTTCGATTTTCTTCTTGACGTTGTTCCAAGAGACGAGTCTGTAGCGGTTGGTGATCCGGTTTACGTGCCGGTTCCTCATGTTGATGGTGGAGTTCCGTATTATTATCCTCCGGTGATTGATGGAAGTGGTGGAATGTACCCGCCGCAACAGCAGGTGATGCATTCGTGGCCGAGTCCTTGGCCTGCGATGAGTGGTGGTGATGGAGATAATGATGAGGCTGGGGTTAGTGGAGCAAATGGCGGTGGAAATTGAAGTGTTTGATTTGGGGTTGTCTAAGGTTTGTAACCGCTTTTGTTTGGGATTTGAATTCACCTTTTTGGTGTGTTTTTTTTTTTTTTTTGTAATGTTGGATTAAAAAAAAAAAATCTAAATAATGTGGAAAGGCAAGCGTTTTTATTCAAATCTTGTTTACTTGGTTATTATGTAGATATGCTTATCTAACAGATAAGAGACAATCACAATTGTTAAAAAAAATAACCAATTAAAAACCGTAATAACCATTAAGCATTGAGAGCAAGAGAAAGAAAGATTGACTATTTCGAAAGAAGAAAAGAATCACTTTCTTCACCATTTCCATCATATTTTTATGTCCTTTTTCTATCATATGTGTAAACGTATTGAGGAATAAGAATCTTTGGCTATGTTTCTTGTTTTGTTCTCTTTGCATCAGGTTGTTCTCTGGAGATATTACAACCTGAACATGTTTTTACGTATGTCAGATAGTTTGTCTTCACAGTGTGCTAAAAAGTGATTCTGTTGATGTCACATTTTTTTGCTTTTCAAAGTTTTTTCTGTGCAGATTCAGCTCCTATTAGGGCAGTTGCATGGGCTCCTGTGGTGAAAGGTCAGTGACTTCACACCCCTAAGATCAGTAATATTCGTTTGCATTCATTTAGTTGGAGACTAAATGGGCATATATAATTTTAACGGGGAAAGTATACTTTAGACATGACTAACGAAGGGGTACTACCCATTCATTTACATTCTGATTTCTGGTTCATTTACGATAGATTGAAATACAAATTTCTTGTATCCTCCAAGGAGATGTAGCCACACCAGAAGCCACGTAGTCACTTTGTTTGATTCATATATATCTTATGTAGTCTTGGTTTTCGAATTTGGAGAAGTGATTTAGCTTTTTTCACTGGCTTCAACAAAAGACCATTGTACCTCTTTTCTTCTGCTAGAGGATCCGTTTATTAATCGGAGTAATTTCTAAATAAATTTGCAGTGATCAGGAAAGTGCAAAGGTTGTAGCTACTGCTGGACATGGATGTCTGAAATTTTGGGACTTACGGTACACTTTCATATATATATCAGGCTATCAGCTACATTACTTTTCTGTACACTTCGATGTTGTTTACAACAATTTCCTTTGCGTTACTCAGACCATAACTTATTGATTGCTTCCTATGGTTTTTCTATAGTGATCATTTCCGTCTTTTATGGGATTTTCACCTCGTACCAAGATTTATTTACCGCCTCTATTGGTTACAAGACCCAAAGTACTAATTGTTTCTCTATGATCATTATTTTGTTTACAGTCTTTGAGATCAGTCAATCGATTGAAGTCCTGCTTTAACCAATTTGGTGTTTCAAATTTCTTCTGCATATGTTTCTTATTGTCCTATGACGATGGAACGATAAGAATCCTAAGCTTGGTGAAGGTTGCGTATGATGTTCCGCAACCGGAAAGTCTTATCTTAACACAAAACAGCAAGGGTTAGGGGTTTATTAATGTTCATTTTTTCCCATTTGGAGTATTCAAGTATATCACGTCTAACAAGTAAATGCCCTTTTATGTAATGTGCTTAATGAATAATGAATAAAGTCACCTCAAGAATTAACTCTTTTAGCTTATTACACCGCACTGACATAATTTTTAACTTCATCAGGCATGGCTGCTTATTGCACTGCAGATGGGTCCGTTTTCCATTTCTAGGTCTGTTGTAAAACCATTGATTTTTCACTGCATTATTACTTCACCTCTTTTGTCTTGTATTTCTTTAGGTTTTTTTTTTTTTCGTTTTGTCGGGCTTACAGCTTACGACCAAAGCAGTTGAAAAAGACTCGAGAAATCGGACTCCTCACTTCCTCTGTGGACGATTGACAATGAGTGATTCCAACTTTACACTGCATAGTCCAGTGCCTAACATACCGGTCGTCTTGAACAAGCGAGTTGGTGAGACTGGTGAAAAACAGAGATGCCTCCGAAGTCTCTTGAACGAATCTCCTAACAGATACGCATCTCCTGTTTCAGATGTTCAGCCTCTAGGTCAGTTAAAAATTCTACAACACATGTCAAATCTTCTGAGCAACTTTAGTCCTTATCTCGGATGAACTAACTATAATTTCTACAGCTTTTCCGCGCAATGAGGATCCGGGGTTTGAGTCTGACACCGAGGGAACTAACAGCAAAGGATCAAAATCGATGGCTAAAAAGGGAAAGAGTACACAATAATAGAGGACGAGAACAGATTAGCACTGGTCTGTGTTAAAGAAGATGGCTATGAAGAAGAAGAAGGAAGAAGAAAGGAAGCAATCAACTGTAGCGCCTGAGTGAAAGCGGAAGGGTTCCCACCTAAAATGGTGGCGATGCATCGAGTGCGGTGGAATATGAACAAACTGCATCATATACATAACCACAACTTCTCGCAAACACATCGTCTGCAAACAGAACAACCAATCAAACCTTGTAGGGATCAGTCCAAATTCAATCTTAGTTTTTTTCATTAGAAGTGAAAAATACGTGAGGAGGTAACTTGTAGGTACAGTCAGGAGCGGATGCAGAAAATTTTTTAGTCTGAGTATGTAGTAAAAACCAAACGAAAATGATTGATTGTTAAATAATATGATTATTTTATCAACCAAATTACAAGTGTCATTAGTCATCACCAAGTATCATGTTATTATATGAGTCATCTTATAAAGAGATTAGTCACTATTTTAATTATCATTATTCTAATCTTTTCTTAACCCCTATAAATAGGAGGTTTGTAAAGATGTAAAATTATAAGTGAGAAATATAAATAAGAAATAGAAGTAAGAGTATAATACAATAGCACCACTCTCAAAAAGTCTTGTCTACTATCTCTAAACACATAACTGAAAGTTCTATTCTAGTTTTGAGCATATAGTATAATAAGGTTCTAGTCTATATCATATCATAATAAATTTACAATACGTTATCAACACGACCGTCTCAATATCGTTACTCTGTCCAAACATCTCCCACTCCATCCCATACCAAAAGAAAGTAACATCTATATAATGTCATTTCATTTTAATTTGATAACAAATTATTTGAAGTTGCAGGTTAATCCTCCTTGCTCAAGTTATAGGCTCTGTCTTCTTGAATATTGTTTTTAAACTTTGTTTTTATAATTCATATATTTTATCATTATTCATAATGTTTTTTGAACTAAATTTTGATTTTATTGCTTATAGAAAAACCATGTCAAACTTGGTAAAGCTCGATATTGTTGCCCTCAATATATCAGGAAATAATTACATAACATGGGTATCACATGTAAAAATGCATTTGAAATCAAATGGGTTTCTCAAAACCATCGATCAGACAGAACCATCGTCAGATGAGAATAAAGCCAAGGCTATGGTGTTTTTACGCCATCATATCCACGATTGCCTGAAAAATGAATACATCACAAAAAAGGATCCTGCAGATCTTTGGCAATCATTCAAAGATAGGTTTGATCACCAAAAATATGTGATCTTACCAAAAAGCCAAACATGAGTGGCTGAATCTCCGCTTCTTGGATTACAAAAGTGTTGGAGAATATAATTCCGCTATATTCGGAATCACTTCCAAGATAACATTATGTGGTGAAAATGTGAGCGATTATGATATGATTAAAAAAACGCTCTCCACTTTTCATCCTGAAAATATAATATTGTAGGAACAGTATCGCGCAAAAGGATACACTCGCTACTCAGAACTAATGCAACTTCTTCTTGTAGCTGAGCAGAATAATGAACTTGTGATGTTAAACCATCAAGCTCGTCCACCTGGATCGGCTCCATTCCCAGAAGCGAATGTTGTAGCGACCGGAAATAACAATAATTATCAAAGGCAAGACCATCGACGCGGCAGAAACCATAGTCGAAGTCGTGGACGGGGTCGTGGCCATGAAAGAGGAAGATGTTTCAACACTGGAAAACATAAGAATTTCCAAGTAAATGAAAGTTCTCATACTATTAAAAGGTCGAATGAAAATATTTGTTGTAGATGTGGCATGAAAGGACATTGGGAACGTATATGTCGTACGCCAATACATTTCGTCAATCTATATCAAGAATCACAAAAGATTAAGGCAATGAATGTTGAAACCAACTTTGTCCATGATGAAGCTGGACCTTCCTACAATGGCTTAAATAATAATACTCATATTGATATTGCGGATTATCTTGAATCCGAAAAAGTCGTAGAAAGACGAAATGACTAAGATCGATGAAGCCTTATAAGCTGCCAAGATAATATAAGGCTTATCTTTTTCCATGTAAAATATGTTTATCTTATCGGCTAGTTTTTCTTTTATAGTTGTTTGTATAATATGTTTTTCCTAAAGTAATTTGAAAAATCAGGTTTTATTATAAAGTAACTTGGATAAGTTTATCTTATCCTATTAATGCATTGTTTAATTATCATGACATAGAAGATGTCACAAATCGAGATTGGTGATGGAGATTTATGTATAGTAGATAGTGCTACATCGCACACTATACTTAAAGAAAGACGATATTTCTCTCATCTCGAAACAAAAGACTCTGCCACTAGCGTGAACACCATATCCGGTAATGCAAAGATCATAATTGGCTCCGGAAAAGCAAATTTATGATGCCAAAGGGGACGAAGTTTGAAATAAATAATGCATTATATTCCTCAAAGTCTCACAAAAATTTGTTGAGTTTTAAAGATATTCGCAAAAATAGATATCATATTGCGACTATGAATAAGAATGGCAATGAATACCTTTGCATTACAATGAAGGATAAATATCATGTGGAAGAATTACCAATGTTATCCTCCGGATTAAATTGTACAAAAATAAATATGATTGAATCATATGTTACAATGAATCAGAAGTTCGCCAGTACATTCAAAATCTGGCATGAAAGACTTGGTCATCCTAGATCAGTCATGATGAGAAAAATTGTGCAAAACTCTAATGGTCACGTGTTGAAAATTGAGAAAATCTTACAAACGGGGGATTTTTCATGCATGTTCTCAAGGAAAACTCATAATACGACCATCACTAGCTAAAGTTGGAAATGAATCTCCAATATTTTTGGAAAGAATACATGGTGATATATGTGGACCTATACATCTACCATGCGGGCCATTTCGATATTTTATGGTATTAATAGACGCATCAAGTAGATGGTCACATGTGTGTCTTTTTTTACCACAAGAAATATGGCTTTCGCTAAATTCATAACCTAAATAATCAGGTTGAGAGCACAGTTCCTTGATTATGCCATAAAGAAAGTAAGGCTTGATAATGCTGGTGAATTCACTTCCCGTGTGGATCAATTGCTAAGATGACCCTCCGTACAAAAAGCGAATTCTTCAATAACCCCGTTATGTTTGATCTTTTTTTTATTAATTTTTTTAAGTCACGTAAATGTAGGAAATTTCGATTTTGACCTTTTTAACTCACCTATTTGGATTATCCATTTTAAAATGGATCTAGTTTTTGGATCTAAAGCCCAACTTTTATTTTTGAAATATATCTAAAACTCAATTATATTAATTATTCTATTCATACTAGTTATACTAATTATACTAACTACACATCTATTTTTCTTTTTTCAAAAAATACAACACTCTTTTCCAAAAAAATTTGAAATATTTGTTGATTCTCCGACAAACCATCGATTTCTTTGGTTTTGATTCGAGATTCCCACCTCTTTACTGCTTTTGATTCGTTCTCTTAAATGTCACGACATATGAGAATATATGCTAGGGTGAAGATGACGGAGGATTCTCCTCTGAAGGAAGAAAATGGGAATCTGCACTACAAAAAAAAAACAGTTGTTTTGAATCATTTATTTTAAATATTTGCATCAATTATAATTGATGCAAATGACTTTTACATCACTTATAAAAATGATTTTGAAAGTGGTGATGCAAATAATTTGCATCAATTTATAAACAAGTGATACAAATATTTAAAAANATAATTTGCATCAATTTATAAACAACTGATACAAATATTTAAAATATATATATCATTTATTATAATTGATGTTAATATATATCACTTACAAAAATTGATGTTAATTTTTGCATTATTTAGTATAAATGATGTTATTATTTGCAAAATTTTTATAAATGATGTTAAATATTTATATTAGTTATAATTAACTGATGTTAAAGTTAATATTAATTTTTTAAATTATTTTACAATTTATGAAATTATAAAATATTTTATTATTAGCAAATTTACTTTTAATTCTACAATTATTTTTTATATAACAATTATTTTCAATTTTTATTAAGATCTTGATAACAGAATAAAATTTAAACATTATTGAGACTTTTATTAATACATCAAAATTAAAAAAAGAATTATTATTTTGCAAAATGAAAAAAATTACAAATCAAATCCAATCAATATAGACTTCAATCATCAAATCTTCTTCCTTTTGTTTCATCATGTTTCTTCATTCCATCTTCATTTCATCTTCAACATATATAATAAGAGTTGCAAGTTTCTTGTAAACAAATTTTATTTGGATATCTTCATCTTTGAAGATATATCTACCCTGCAAAAAAAATGAAAGTCAAAAGGTTAAATATTTTTAAAAAATTGAAAATTTTCATTTGAATTAGAATAACCATTCAAAAATTAAAGAAAGCATAATATTTTAGATTACCTCTACTTTCTATTTCTCTATTGATCTTGAAGAAGTAGAAAACAAACACTTCCTCATGATTGTTATTTGCATCTCACCATTGATCTTAAAATTCACCATATCTTCACACTTTCTCTAACCCATAAAAACTTATTATAAGTATGAGATCTATTCCAAATAACATAAAAATAAATATATGAAAAACTTATAAACATAATATGAAAACATAGTTTAAGAAGATTGATGGGAAACTTGATGTTTTTCAAAGGTGTGAAAGGTGGAAGAAGATGATTTTGGGTTAGTTTTAGGCGTGTTTAAAGGATTATGGGTGAGTTCTTTTTAAAAAAAAATCTAATTAGTTTTTTTCTGAGATAAATCAGAAATATCCCTATATTTATGGCAACAAATATATTGTGTATCTGTGTATTTTTAATAGCATAAATTTTTCTTTACAAAAATAGATTAAAAGAAATTCGAAAAAATTATTAATATGTAATTGTGGCAAAAATTTAGGATATTAATAGTTATCTTATTCATACCAGTTATACTAATCGTTCTACTTATACTAATCTTTCTAGGAAAATATATGATTTATTAAACACATATGCCGTAAAATAATTTGTTTCGGGTTTGGTTCCGATACAATATTTTTTATCCAATATATACTTATATGTTTTTGGTTTGGGTTTGGTTTGGATCCTGTCAATTCAGGTTTGGTACTGTTAAAAACATGAATTATATATATTTATATATGTTTTGAGAGAAATAATACATTTCGGCTTACTTCTGGTTCAGATATTCATATCAAGTTTTTATACCCAAACTTGATATTTACATATTCTTGAGTAATTCAAAATTCAAAGAAAAAAAATTCACGAAAATAGATTAAAATTTCCAAATTATAATCTCAAAACTGAAATATATTTTTATATAAATAAAAACATAGAAATAGGAGAAAAATGACTAAAATATTAAAATCATTTAATTTAAGTAAATTGTGTTTTGGAGAAGATAAATATTTAGGTACAATTAGCATTACTGGTGTAACTGTCAATGTAAAAAAAAATATATTTTTACCTGATATAAGAAGTACAATTAGTATTACTGGTTTAACTGTCAATGTATGATTAAAACGTGCGTCAACATCATTATACATATGGAAAACGTGCGCCGACATCATTATTAAAATTAATTTATTTAATAAAGAGTTATACTATTACATCAGTTATACCGAATTACTGTAGCGTTCTAAAGAGTTATACTTTGGTATTTAAAATATAAAAGTTAGTTATACCATACTTTAAATAAATATTTTTTAGTTGTACTTCTGAAATTAAGTATGTAAACTACATTTCAAACGTTATAGTAACATTATATGCAAAAAAATATGATTTTGCCTTATATTCAATAATTAGCATGGTTATCATTTAAACCTAACATTGTAAGTGTAAGGTATAATATGTAAAAGTTAAGATAAGGTACAAATTTTGGATCTTTTTAAAGATGAATTAGATGTTTGAATTTTCTTTATAAATAATTATTTATATGTTATTACTTATTCTATTTAGAGATATGTTTAAATATGTTATTACTTTATAAACAATTTTCTAGTCATACTAATTATAGCAGTTATACGATACATACAAGATATGTCAAGTAGTCATACTAGCTATACCAGTTATACAATACATGCAAAAATATGCTAAATATATCAAAGAGTCATACCATTTATAAAAAACAATTTATTTTTATACCAGTTATACAAAATAATTTATTTTTAGAAAGAGTCATACTAGTTATACCAATTATATAATATATGCAAAAATATACCAAAGAATCATACTAATTATAGCAGTTATACAATATATGCAAAATATGTCAAAGAGTCATATTAGTTAGACCTGTTGTACCTGATATAAATAACATGTATTCTATTAAAGTTTCAACAAACGAATTACAACATACCAAACATAACTAATTTTCCGAGGTTTGACTGGGTTCAAACCAACTCGCGAATGGCACCAGACTCTTTTTCTTTTTCCGAGCTTCTCCAACTGATGGCTTTCTAGTCACTTCTTTCCTTCTTTTGTTTTTGGGATAATCCTTATACTTGCATCTTAGTTGTACCTGTTGTACTAGTAATACCAATCGAACAATTATAGACGTTCCAAGATTTATCAAAGAGTTATAGTAGTTGTACCATACATACCAGATGTTCCAAGATTTATCAAAGAGTTATACTAGTTGTATCAAGCATACATTATATGCAAAATATATCAAAGAGTCATAACTTTAGAAGTATAAGGTAGATTATGTAAAAGATAAGATGTTGATGTAACCAATGACCAAAATTCGAATTTACTAAGTTAATTTAGATGTCAAGTTTTTCTCTATAAACTAATATTGATTTGTTATTGCCTATTTTATTTACAAATATATTTAAAAGTATTGATTTAGTTGTCAAAATTGTTTACAGTTGTACTAATTGTACCAAACATATTCTATTGATTTATAGATTAAATATATAAACTATATTTAATATATTTTTATATCATAATATGTGTGAAATTATATTGGTGACCGTTTTTTAAATAACAATATGGGTAAGATTATAAAACAAACCTTAAAAGTATTAGGTATATTATGCAAAACTTAAGATGGTGATATAACAATTGTCTAAAAAGTGAAATTATTCCATTTAAATAGATATTGAGTTTATCACATAATTAAGGTTTGTCGTAATTTTTTTGACCATGATCTTTCTGCATAGTATATCAACTAATTGTGAATATGTGATCTTCTCAAAAGTTTTCTTCATCACTAATCTAGAAATATTATAGTCTGTCTGATTCCATCGTACTTCATGTCTCTTGTCTAAATAGTATCCCCATAATCAAAATGTAGGATGAAACAATCAACTTTTCCTTGAAAATAATAATAAACAACATCAGCACGTATCAGTTATACCAGTAATACGAATTGTACATTATATCAGTTTTAGTAGTATTACTAATCTTACAGTTATACTATTTGTACCAGTTCTACCTCTATCTCAGTTGTATCACTTTTACTAGTATTACCAATGGTACAATTATACTAATAACCTAATTTTATTGTTCTTCGAGTTATACCAATTCTACCTACCTCCATTTTCTATGAAACATATACAATCCATAAATTATTAATGTAACCACCCAAAGAAACCTCATAAACAAGTTTAATATGTTTATAAACTCTTGGGTTATTCAAAAATTCAATGAATTCAAATTTATTACCAATTGAATTTGGATCATTAAAAAAAAACTCAAAATCTTAATACCTCAAATCGCATATAATAAAATAAAATAGCTGGTGGAAGAGAGATTATATGTAAGAAATCGTCATAAATGAGATAGAAAAAAAGAAAAAAAAAAGAAAAATAAACATGTAGAGAACAAAAAGATTGGGGAAGAACAAAAAGAAAATGGGAGAGGGGAGAGGGAAGAGGGGAGAGGGGAGAGAGGAGAGGAGCGATCGTGAAAAGAAGAGTGGGCTCCACATAATTTTTTTGTTTCCTTTTTATTTTTTAGTTTAAAAATAGATGATATATTATTAAGGGTATTTTGGGGTTTGTATGTAAAGAAGGTTATATGAGATTGAAGAGGGTTAGACGAGAATAAAATGTTGTATGGAGTCCTTTTTAAGAAATTGATCCCTTCCCGTGTCTTCAATGATTATTGTATGTCAATGGGGATCGATGTTGAGCATCCAGTGCCCCATGTGCATACACAATGTGGCATGGCTGAAAGTTTGATTAAACGATTGCAATTAATTGGAAGACCGTTAATTGAGAACAAAACTCCCAATTTCTGTATGGGGTCATGCTATACTACATGCGACCACCTTAGTCCAAATTAGACCAAGTTTATATAATAAATATTCCCTTTTACAGTTAGCATTTGGTAAAAAACCAAATATATCTCATCTCCGTATTTTTGGATGTGCGGTTTATGTTCCTATAACCCCTCCGCAAAGAATAAAAATGGGGCCACAAAGGAGATTGGGAATATATGTTGGGTATACGTCACCAAGTATAATAAGGTATCTTGAACCGCAAACTGCTGATATGTTTGCGGCACGATTTGCCAATTGCCATTTTAATGAAGATGAATTTCCAGCATTATGGGGAGGAATCAAGCAAATATCACATGATGTTACGTGGTTTACACCAACTTTAATACATCTTGACCCGCTACGAATGAACGTGAATTGGAAGTTCATAAAATAATACATTTGCAACAAATGACAAATCAGTTACCAGATGCATTTACAGATGCAAAGAAGGTGAGAAAATCATATATACCCGCTGCAAATATTCCATCACGAATTGAAATTCCAAAGGAACAAGTTGATGGGAACAAAATAAATGAAACCAAGGTTCAATTAAAAAGGGGAAGGCCAATGGGCTCTAAAGATAACAATCTCCTAAAGAAAAAGAATCCGGGAGAAATAAATAAAATGGTTCAAGATGAACCACATTATGAAAAATGCTCAGAAAGCATTCATGAAGATGCTCAAAAGGACTCGGATGAAGAAAGTCCAAATGATGAGCATGATACAAAAAAGTATGAGATTTCCATAAATTGTACCTAAGATGGAAACATTTGGGTTAGAAATGAAATAGAAGATGATGATGGAATATTCTCTTTCTCTGTATCAAAAGAAATTGAAAATAAAAATGATGATCCTGACCCAAGATCTGTATCATAGTGTCAGAAAAGGCATGACTGGGAAAAATGGCAAATAGCCATAAGAGATGAGTTACTCTCTCTCAATAAGAAAAATGTAAGTTATCATCACACCCAAAGATATAATACCGGTTGGATACCGATGGGTCTTTATATGAAAAAGAAATGAGAAAAATGAAGTCACAAGATTCAAAGCTCGACTTGTGGCACAAAGTTTTTCTCAAAGACCGGGTGTTGATTATGATGTAACATATTCCCCAGTTATAGATGCAATCACATTCAAGTACTTAAGAATAACATTATTGGGGGGGTTTTAACCCAAAACTCTTAAAAATATAATCATTACATAAATATTGTAAATTATTGTTTTACTAAGAGGTGAGCTCTTCATTCTTGGAATACTCAACAAAAATCTCTAAGTTTAGAGATTTTTGTTGAGTATTCCAAGAATGAAGAGTTTCTCTTTTAGTTAAACAATAGTTTACAATATTTATGTAATGATTATTTTTTAAGAGCTTTGGGTTAAAACCCCCAATAATGATGCTCTAATGAGCCTAACAGCATCAAAAAAAATCTAGAAATGTACCTTATGGATGTTGTGACTGCATATCTATACGGATCACTGGATAATGATATATATATGAAAATTCCAGAATGATTCAAAATTCTTAAGGAATCAAAAATTCCAGAAGGATCCAAACTATTTGTTCAGTCAAATTACAGCGATCACTATATGGAATGAAACAATCCGGACGCATGTGGTATAATCGATTAAGTGAATATCTATTGAAGATAGGATATGTTCTTACGATATGCCCTTGCGTATTTATTAACAAAACATCTTTAGATTTTGTGATCATAGCTGTTTATGTTGATGATCCAAACATAATTGGAACTCAAAAGAAAGTTGATGATGCAAAAACTCATATGAAAGAAGAATTTAAAATGAAAGATCTTGGAAACACAAAATTTTTTCTAGGTCTCCAAATAGAGAATTCCAAAGATGGAATTTTTGTGTATCAATCAAATTACACTAAAAAGGTGTTAAGACGCTTTAATATGGATAAAGCGACTCCTTTGAGTACTCCAATGGTCAATAGATCACTAAATATTAATAAGTATCCATTTCGACATTGTGAAGATAATGAAGATATATTAGGTCCAGAAATACCTTATATGAATGTCATAGGTGCACTAATGTATCTTGCAAATTGTACTCGACCAGATATAGTATTTGCTATTAATTTGCTTGCATGATACAGTTCATCTCCTACAAGGAGACATTGGACTGGAATAAAACATGTTTTACGTTATCTTCAAGGTACAACTGACTTGGGATTATTTTACCCCAGAAATTCTGCTTTTGGTCTAGTTGGTTTTGCAGATGCAGGTTATCTATCAGATCCACATAAAGTTCGATCGCAAACCGGATACGTTTTCACAATGGGTGGAACTGCGATCTCGTGGCGTTCTCAGAAACAGAGTTTGGTTGCTACTTCTTCAAATTATGCAGAAGTCATAGCACTTAATAAAGCTTGTAGAGAATGTGTATGGCTTAGATCGATGATACATCATATACAAGAAGTTAGCGGGCTGGACATCAGAAAAGAACCTACAAAAATATTTGAAGATAATTTAGTTTGTGTTACTAAACTAAAAGAAGGTTATATCAAGAGCGATAGGACGAAGCATATCCCTCCGAGATTTTTCTCTTATCCCAAAGAACTTGAGAAAAATCAAGAAGTTGATATTCAGTACATCCGCTCAAGTGACAATGCAACATATCTTTTCACAAAGGCGCTTCCTACTTCAACGTTTCGAAAGCATGTTCAAGGTATTGGAATGCGTCATCTACGTGATATTTGAAAAAGGAAGATGACATCTGATTTCAGAGGGGAGCTTGCGTTACTGTACTCTTTTTCCCTTTATCATAATTTTTATCCCACTGGGTTTTTACATGAAAAGGTTTTTAACGATGTTGGGGTCAAAACCCACACTTCCGGAATTAANTATCGAAAAGGAATTTCCATATTTAGATATGAGTTCGGAAAAAGTTCATTTCGAACCACTCTATCGATAACTCTGCGAAGAAAGAAAGAAAAACTATCTTTCGAGAGTTTTTCCGA
>OVBI01001194.1:0-39834 GCA_900406495.1 Sisymbrium altissimum | reverse complement strand
TTGGAAAAAAAAAAAAAAAAAAAAAAAAACTATCTCTAAACATGTTAGACTTCATCGACCGAAATCGAATACGACGTGAACGAAAGACTTCTGACTAATGAAAATCAGCGAGAATTCAGACACGGCATGAATGTTAGTCTGAAAATAACGCACCGACAGAATATTGCAGTCGGAGGTAATCTGAAAAACCTTGAAGGTTAACGACGATTACAAGGGGGGTAAAGTTAGTTGAGAATACACACGTGTAGGGACCAGATTGTTTTACATGTTAGAAAGTCAAATGATTAAATCTGAGCCGTTTAACTATGCTGACGTGTATTAATAAACCCACGTTTTACATCACGTGTTTCGCGACCGTGTCTTAGCGAGACCACCAAGGCCGCAAACAAAATTATTACCGTCATCCGTCGTTCTCTCCTCCTCCTCCTCCGTCTTCGTGCTTATGCCTTCTCTTGTTGCGTGTTCTATATTTCGATAAACCCCAAATCAAGGCAGAATCTGAGAACCGAGAGGGCCCATTGTATACAGTTTCTCCAGGAATCAAACGAGTTAAAAGCCGTAAATTTGATCGATATTTCGAGAATAAAGCCTTAATTTTTTTTGAAAAGGTTTTAATCTGAGGTAGGTTCGTTGAGATCATCTGATCAAATGCTTCAGCCGAATATGCAAAATAAAGTTTGCATTGAATTTGATTCTCATACAATGATGGATCAGCCTAATTTCTTGAATGGCTCTGTTGATTGTGTATCAGACAAAAACAGGTCGGTAAGGTAACGAGTTTTCTGCCATGTCGAGTAAAACACGGAACATGCTGGAAGATTTGGTTAAAGATACTTCTTTTAAATGGTTGCTCGGGAAAAAAAGCTCCTTCGATGAAGAAATCGAGGAAATGGGAAGATCCCCATCTGCTGGCTCCAATTGGATTCCTGAGCTTTCTCCTGTAGCCAATGTTGTTGTCCGCAGGTGTTCAAAGTAAGTTTCCTTCACCGTCTCTTATGAAAAGTGTAGGCTTTGATCAAGATAAGCTTAGCTTTTTGGTGTTTTGATGCCGCCTAACAATATGATACTGGAAGAATGAGTTTAGTACTAGGTGGTTTCAAAAGGGATAGTTCTAATTAAAACGAAAAAGGCATTTACAGAAATTTTGGGAATTTGATTAAAGAAATACTAAGTGCCATTTAGATAGCCGGGCCGCGTTTTGGACATATTTCAATGCAAGTGTTTGATGCAGAATGAGGTCAATGATCTATCTATATGCTATTATTGATTGCAGAATACTTGGTGTTTCTGCAAATGACCTGCGAGATAGTTTCAAACAAGAGGCGTTTGAATCTCTGAAGCAGCCCTCTCTATTTGCAAGGAACTTTCTAGAGTACTGTTGTTTCAAGGCACTTTCACTCTCTGTGGGAGTTACAGGTCATCTAGCCGATAAAAAGTTTCGGCGTTTAACCTTTGACATGATGTTTGTCTGGGAAGTACCAGCTGCTGCTAGCCAGGCTTTGCTCAGTGTAAGGCTCCGTTTCCTCATTTCTTGTACAATCGTTATAAGGATTCCCTTCTTCATCATTTTTTTTTCCTTTGAAACAGGTAGAAGAAGATGCAACAGTGAGTTTAGAAGCCTTCTCACGGATAGCACCAGCAATTCCTATAATAGCTGATGTGATCATATGTGAAAATCTGTTTGAAATGCTTACTTCATCAACGGGTGGTGGTCGGCTTCAGTTCTCTGTTTATGACAAGTATTTATATGGACTCGAGAGGTAAAGTTTCTATCCTCAGAAGCCGAGCTTCTTTGTCTAGAATCACTGTGCAGACAGTTTCTTTGTATTTGTTTATAGAGCAATAAAGAAGATGAGGACTCAGTCCGAATCATCTCTGCTTTCTGGTGTTCGATCAAAACGAGAGAAGATTCTGGAAATAGATGGGACAGTTACTACACAACCAGTTCTCGAACATGTTGGAATATCAACATGGCCAGGTATTGTTCGTAATTTCTAAATTGTCATTGGTCTTGGCACTCCTACGTACTGCTTACTTTTGCCGTGATACCTTTCAGGTCGCTTGATCCTGACAGACCATTCACTATATTTTGAGGCATTAAAGGTCGTGTCTTATGACAAACCAAAGCGATATGACCTATCTGAAGATCTTAAGCAAATAGTCAAACCCGAGTTAACTGGTCCTTGGGGCACTCGGCTTTTCGACAAGGCCGTTTCTTACAAGTCTATATCTCTGTAAGGCCGTGTTCTTGTTCAAGACTGAAAAATGCCCAGTTTTGTCAATGAACAAGTAACAGCTTTTAATGGCTCTTTTTTTCTAGATCAGAACCAGTGGTGATGGAGTTCCCAGAGCTTAAAGGCCACACACGCCGTGATTACTGGCTCGCTACTATACGAGAAGTATTATACGCCCACAGATACATAAATAAGTACAAGATCACGGGTTTGGCTAGAGATGAAGCACTCTCAAAAGCTGTACTTGGCATTATACGTGTGCAAGCTATCCAAGAACTCAGTTTGACAAATTCCATGCGTTACGAAAATCTTCTCCCGTTCAATCTCTGTGATCAGCTTCCTGGTGGAGATCTGATTCTTGAGACGCTTGCAGAGATGTCTACTTCAAGAGAGCTCCATCGATCAAACAGATCCAAAGATACAGGTTACACTACTTCTTGTCAACATAACATATACTTAATGGTATTTTCTTGATCTTGTAGTGTGATGTCTGAAACCGTGTGCGTTAGTTAATGTCTAATGTATATGTAATCTATTTATTTATCAGGGACTTTACACTGCTCAGCTTCGGATATGGTTTCACAGCTCGGTTCTGTGTTTGGAGGATCGAGTCCAAGGAGCAGAACGAGTGAGACGAGTAGTCTTGTGGTAGGTGAAGTAGTGGTTGGAGATGTGAATCCATTAGAGAAAGCAGTGAAGGAGTCGCGTAAGAACTACGAGAAGGTAATGCTTGCGCAAGAGACGATTAATGGAGTCAAAATGGAAGGCATTGACACCAACTTAGCCGTAATGAAGGTAAAACAAAAACTAAAACAAATTTTCGACGGGAGATTCTTAAACGCGTTTTATAAAACACTTAACTGCATTTTCCTTTTTTTTTTTTACAGGAACTGATGCTTCCAATGATGGAAACGGGAACCCTGATTTTGTCTCTGGTGTACTGGGACGATCCAATGAAATCTATTGTTTTCTGTCTCTTCTCCACTTTAATAATTTGGAGGGGATGGCTTGTTTATCTCGTTGCTCTTGCGTCTCTCTTCTCCGCAATCTTCATGCTTCTCACAAGATGTTTGAGCAGAGAAAAGCTCAACGTCGAGCTGAAAGTAACCGCTCCTCCACCTATGAGCACGATGGAACAGCTTTTGGCGGTTCAGAACGGAATCTCGGAGCTCGAACAGAACATTCAAGACGGAAACATCATTCTCCTCAAGTTCCGAGCTTTATTATACTCGCTTTTCCCTCAGGTCTGTCTGCCCTCTTATTCTTAACACAAAACGTTTCTCGTACCGTTGTGTTTAGCCGCCATTTTCTATACTGCTCTTTCAGGCAAGCGAGAAGTTTGCAGTTGCGATGGTAATTGCAGCTACGATGATGGCGTTTCTTCCAGGACGCTACTTGCTTCTGGTGGTGTTTGTGGAGCTTTTCACAAGATACTCGCCGCCACGAAGAGCGAGCACAGAACGGCTGATGAGACGGTTGAGAGAGTGGTGGTTCAGTATACCGGCGGCTCCTGTGATCCTCCAACATGACAAAAACGATAAGAAGAAGAAAAATTGAGTAAACGGTAAGTTTTATAGTTTCACAAGGCTTACTGTATGTACATACTTATTTATATCACTATATATCAATATATATATATATGTATCTATGTATGCAATATTTGTTTGTTCCTTACGTTTGTATATGAGTAAATCTCGTGAGCGAAATCTCGAAATTTAACAACATTGTTTACACTTTAAACATTTGCAATAATAGATGTTTGTAACCCGAGTAATATTATATCCATAATAGAAAAGTATTGACCCAAGAATTCCAAAAATACAAAGAACCATGAAATGTGAACGTTGCAAAAATCAAAGAGGTTTACGTTGATTCCCTGATTCCAAAGAGGAAAAAAAAAAAATCTGAACTAAGAAAATGATCACAAAAAAAACATTATCTTGATTGCAAAGTAAATAGATCATAACTAATTTCCAAAATTTATTATTGGTCTCAATCGAAAAACCCAATAATGAAAAAAAAAAAATTAAAGAATCGAAGAATGTATGTTTTTCGTGGAAACAAAACAAAACGTGGGAGTGTGTGTTAAAGGTCGCGAAACTCAGTGAAACCATCGAAACCAGAAGAGGAAGAAGAAGAGAAAGAGCTTCTCATATTAGGCGCGAAGTAAAGCGGATCATCAAAACTCGCTAACGGTTGGTTCCCGCATAGATAACTATCAGCTGGATTCGCCGGCGGGAATATTGAAAATGTCGACAAGTAAGCACCATAGTTAATCCCCGTCGCCGCATCATACATTGACTGAGACGGTGGTGCCGTAGGAGGATGAGGCGGCGGAGGAATGACTAACGAGTTAACCTGTCCACCATGTTCTCCCATGTTCTCATCCGTCGTGATCACCGACGAAGATTCGCTATCTTCGCAAATCGTTGCACTGTTGAAGAACATCCCCTTCCCGTTAACGACTCCAGCTCCGGCGCCGGAATAGCTTCTGTTGTAGCTGTTCTGGCCACCGCCGCAGCGAGTCCTATGAGCTTTTCTGTCGACGGTGAGATCAGAGACGCTACGGTTCATGATTGGTTTTCCTCCACGATCCGTTATGGTGGTGACGCCGGAATCTTCCTCGGAGCGGGACATTCCGGTGAGCTTTTGAACGAGAGCCATGAAATCTTTGGGGTTAGTGTGTATAACTTTGGGGGTGTTTGTGTAAATGATCACCGGCTGGCGAGGTTTCGCAGCTGTGGAGGAGGAAGACGACGGAGAAGGTGGCTTTTTTATGACGTGTGAGTCTTTGTTTAGTTTTAGCAACGGAGAAGGCGACGGCGACGGAGGATATACGATTCCGACGCCGGTGCCTGAGTTGTCATTAGGTTCTCTCTTTGGATGGTGAGGATGATGGTTTTCGTTGAACGTTGAGCTCATCTAACGCAGAACAAATAAAAAGAATTAATGTTGTTAATTAAATAAAATAATGAATCATTAACCCAAAAAATAAAACAAATTAGTGAGAGTAAAATAAAAACAATATGACAATATATAGAATCATTAGTGAGGATGTTGGAAGTGAAAAGGAGGAGAGTGGCTTTTTATAACGTTCTTCAGTTGTCTCTTCTTGTGAGCCACGTGTATTCTGGCGCGTATTCTAAGCGCCACGTGATGAGATTTATTTGTTTTTCTTGTATGTAATTAATTATTTTTCGCCTTTTCGGTTTTAAATTAGAAGTATATACTTGAGGCTGATACAGTTAAGCAATATACGCCACTAAAGATTTCTTTAGATAATTAGTAGAGAAAATTATGGATCTCACTTCATTGTTAATCACTTATTTCTTATGTTTTTTTCTTTTAACATCTGTCACATTTTCTTATGTTTAGCTCCGTTATCTATGATGGTGGAACAAATAGTTTGGTTTTTGCAAGTTGAGGACAAAGAACAAATAGTGTGGTTTTTGCAAGTTGAGGACAAAGAACAAATTGTATTTCCCTTTTGTAATTCGAGTCATTGACCCAATTTACTTGCTTGAGATTGTCTTTGTTTGTGTCTCCAAATTCTTTCCTATGTCTCACGCAAGTCCTCAAGGCTATATACACTTCCAGAGGATCTAGCTAGTGTGAATGTCTCGGGAACTTGTGTACTTTGTTCTGCGGAATTAGAAACTCACCATCACCTCTTCTTTGAGTGTGAGTTCTCCACCTCTGTTTGGATGGAAGCAGTGTCTCGGATCAAAAGTAATCCTCCATCGGATTTACATTCTGCTGCTGCCTGGATGAGCCAATCCTCTCGGTCTCTAACTACCCACGAATTCTCTCTCCTGAGACTAGTCTTCCAATCGTGCATCTATCTTCTTTGGAAGGAGAGAAATGCTCGGATCTTCACTGACATCAGTTCTTCACCGCAGGTTGTTCGAGCTACTCTAGATCGTCTTGTTCGTGATCGTCTCTTCTCGTTCCCGGCCAGATCTGTCTCCTCCGTGTCTTTGCTAGAATTTTATTTCGCTTCTCGTCCTCCTTGAGGTTTTGTCTAGAGTTGAGTTGGGTTGTTTTAGTTTCTCTTGGCTTTGTAATAGGTTGCTATGCAACAATGTTAATTTTCAGTTTGGTATAAATCTTATCATGTTACCAAAAAAAAAAAGGATCTAGGACACCATATGAGAATTTGACAGTTGAACATGTGCGAATCTTGTCTGATGATAAATTGATATTCCTATTTGGAGTTTTTTTTTTTTTTTACTGATATTTGGAGTTTTTTCCACCTACATATTGTGTCTGTGGGTGTAAAGGAAACCTCATTTCAGTGACCTGATTCTTGCCAGCTGCAACTTCCATGTTTGCCGTTATAGTCTTTTTCCCTGTTTAGTGTTTGCCGGCTTTTGATAAGTTTTATACGATGAGTATACTTTACTGATTAAACTAATATGAAAGAAGAGAGACGGAAACAAACCATTCTAGTGGAATATAAGGAGGAACCTCAAACGCTGAGATATTAAACATGAGAATAGCCTTCAAGCCATCATCTAGGAATGGAGTAAGTTGTTGTTTGATCATCTTTGTACTCTATAGCATATTGAGATAATGATTTAAGTATATTGCGAAAGGGATGTATGTATTTACTTATGTCTCTTACTTCTACGTACTCTTATCTGGTAAATCCTAGTTTTGTGTAAATGCCACACTATTACTATATGAATACACACAGATTCTCACAAGTTCTTTTATGGTATTAGAGCCTATGGATCTAACCCAATTAATTTTTTTTTTGTTTCCTCCTCTCTTAGATCCCGCATTACCTTCTTTCTCACGGTAACTCCGAGATAATCGAGATAAAGACAAAACCAAATTGATCGAGCCGCCATGATCTTTGTGTTGTTCCATGAGGTTTAAAACTATTTTAGTATTTTATACCCAATTTGATGACGTTCCTCGAAGAAGCCTCTTTTGTCTAGTGAAATCTCATTTTCTTAAGGGGGAAACTGTTGTTGCAATTGTGCCAGTGGTAGAGGCAATGGTGGCTTTAGTACTTGTGGCTCAATTGATGACTGGCTACGGTTTATGTTCTTTACAGTTATGAGAAAAGTGGCATGCGTTGCTTGTCCTCAATAATTATCTCACTATTGCAGTATATAAATACCAAGCACTGGTTTTGAATAAAAATGAGAAATGTGTAATGCGTTGACTTTATGTTCCTTACAATTATACGTTGACGTTAATCATTCTTTACGTATAATTTTGTAAAATCAGATATTTTTCTTTATCAGAGAAAATGTCATTCTTATTTTTATACAATATTGTCTATACTACTTTTAGGAGGACAAGTTGTGTGTATGTATATTAATATCATTCACGTAATGCTGTCCAACCTACCAACTTTAGCAACTCAGTTCACATTGTTTATTGTTTCTTTGAGATTTCATTAAACAGGCCATGATTTGCTATTGGTATACACTATATTAGAATCGACATTTCTTACATGTAATGAATGCATACAACGTGTTACGAGTTCGAACTTCTGAGATAAGAAGCTCACTGATTTTGACGGAAGGACCTCCGCCTTCAATTGCATTAAATAAAACGAACAATATGTCAATAATTAGGGGGTTGAGCGAAATGACTCTTTACTCATCTTGAACCTGTTATTCGATTCGTATTCATTTAATAACAACAAATGTTTATAGATTTTGGAGTCGGGTGACTGGATCCACTCTTAAACGACGTATATTCCAACGTCGTCTACGATATAAAACAAAACCAAATAATTCCAAGTTTCCAACCAAACACAATGTCTCGAAGAAAATGTTATTTAACTGATGTTGCTTGGATCTGAAGTATCTGGATGGTTTTAGATCTGAAGTATACATGTTCGAGAGATCTTAAGTTAACTTCAGAAATTTGGATACAAATATGTGATTTTGGCAGCATGCGTTGGGCTACCTTCTTTACGTTTACTAGTTTTGAAGATTTCGGGTACGAGTAAATAACATTTATGAAACGTTGTAGGATATTTAATTAGTGGTCATCCGTGAATAAGGTAAGGGATATTTAGGAAAAAAATCGTATCGTATTAAATTAGACGAAGAACCATGATGTTTGTAAGAAGAAAAAAGCCATTAATTTATCCATTCTATAAAACAAAATGTGCCGCTCGGATCTGATCCATGACGCGTCTTTTAGATTATCCGAAAGTCAACGGTGAAAGTGTAAGACTATGACCAGTGAGGTGAACAGTCAATAACAGGCGGCAGGCATATCGGCCGGTTACAAACGATCGTGATCTCTATATATACATACGATATAGGACATGGGACCAAGTAAACTTTATCACATATTGATAGTGGATTCATTTTAATGAAAAAACATCAATACGAGGTGTTGATCTATCTACATTTATAAGTAAGAATTCCGATAACTTTCTTTATAATATTATTATTACCACGTTTTATTCTGTTTCACTTTTCTTTAGCAGAGTAAATTAAGATCACTGAATTGTATTTCTATAAAACATAAGAAGACTTTGAAAGTCTTTCTTAAAGGTTTTTAAATTCTTTTTTTTGGTAAATAAAACTTTCAATTCATGTTGATCTATCTACATCTATAAGATAAAAAGCATAATAGTAAGAATTCAGATAACTTTTTTAATAATAAATATTATTAATATTAACACGTTTTATTCTGATTCACTTTTAATGACTTAAAAAACTTGTAATTTGGCAGAGTAAATGAATATCATTGGATTGTATTTCTATAAAAAAATAAGAAGCCTTTTCAAAGTCTTTCTTTAAGATTTTTTAATTAATTTTTTGATAAATATTTTTAATTTTAAAAAGGCATAATTCTTACACACTATTTAATCTGTCTAAAGATCCGTTACCAGAAGCTGAGAGTTACCGACAAGTAACTTGGGAGATCGGAATTCTTGTCTGAGAGGACCTTCTTATTCGAAACTTCGTCCCAGAGACTATTTCAATTTTTCCCAGAATATTTAGTGTTCCTTGTTGTCCACCTACGAGAGAAAAAATAAAAATATCTCAACCCACTCGTGGATCTGTCAAGTTTGTTGAAGACATCAAATGCTGTGAGAATAAGTTCCTCAAGGACAAATTCTTCTTTCTCTTTTCTGTGTGTCTGAGTGTGTGTGTCCGAGTTAACTCTTCGGATTCCAAACTCGACTCAGAGAGCTTTTCGAATTTCTTTTTTTTTTGTTTCTTCTCGAGAAATTAATTCCCTTGAGTGACCCCATGGATCCTTGAAGAAGCTTGGAAAGCAATTTGAAGAGATGGTTCGGAGAATAAAGAGGAAAGGTCTCATCAACACGGAAGCTGCAAGAGAATTTTTCAATCATCTAGTTGCTGAGAGACATTCGCTGTTGTTGTTGGTTCCTTTGGTCTTAGCCTTCTGGGCAATTGAGAGATGGGTCTTCCCTTTCTCCAATTGGGTTCCTCTCGTTGTTGCTGTTTGGGCTTCCCTTCAGGTAATTTAGCTAAAAAGTCGTGTTTTTTTTTTTGTGGTATTTCATCGCTTTCTTGATTAAAAGTCCTTTCTTGTTTAAGTTTGTGCCTTTTAAAAGGATTCTTGCCAAACCACTGGTTAATTTGATGGATGGATATTATAGAATCCTCATATAAAGTTGGAATCTTTATGCTTTTTGTTTGTACCTAACTTTAAAACTTGCCATATACATCTTTCACTCTTGGGGGATATACTTATCGTAAATTGCTTAAAATGGAACAGTTATACAAACTTACAATCTTATGTAATTATTTATTAGCTAGATTGCTTGCGTACTAAAAAAGGTTGGGGGTTTCTTATGTTAAACTTGGTGAATTTTCAGGAGCCTTAGTTAGTTTGTTCATATGTACACATCGCGCATGAAGTTAGATACTGAAGTTTAAGTCTTGCTTTGTTTTTCACTGTGTTCATATGTTTCTCTGCAGTATGGAAGTTATCAAAGGGCACTACTTGCTGAAGATCTAACCAAGAAGTGGAAGCAAAACGTGTTCAATGCGTCGGTGAGAATTTCTGTTACCCTAGTTTTTGTTTGTTTTCTTTATGTGGAATTCTCATTCTATTGCTCGATGTTATAAGACTCCCTCGATTCTGTTTGTGTGCAGACGATAACTCCATTGGAACATTGCCAATGGCTGAACAAATTACTCTCTGAAATTTGGCTAAACTACATGAACAAGAAACTCTCTATCAGATTTGCTTCTATGGTAGAGGTGAGATTCATTTCTAGCTTCATGATTCATCACTACCTAAAATTTCGTTTCAGCTTCATGATTCTTTTTAAAACATTATTGACGTTTGATAATCTTTATCTAAAACGCAGAAACGATTGAGGCAAAGAAGATCAAGATTAATAGTAAGCACTCTTTCCATTTTCCATGAGACCTCCTTTAAACGGCACTGAACTCAGTGATGCTAAAATCCGTTTTCGATAGGAAAATATACAATTGGTGGATTTCTCTCTTGGCTCATGCCCTCCTTTACTGGGACTCCACGGAATATGTTGGTCGCAATCAGGGGAACAGGTTTAGTTACTTCCTTTTCTTAAACTGCAAAAATTGAGAAAAAGGTTGGGATTTTGATTTAGTGTTTTGCTTTATTTTTTTCTCTGGTAATGTAGAAAATCATGCGATTAGATTTCACTTGGGACACAACGGATCTAAGTATCTTGTTGCAAGCCAAATTGTCCAAACCGTTTAACCGGACAGCACGAATCGTTGTCAACAGTCTTTGCATCAAAGGCGATGTAAGTGAACTATTGTTGGTCTTTAACTTGTAAACTTTTATAAAACTTGTGAGTTTACTTCACTTATTCTACAGATTTTGATCAGACCAACTCTTGAAGGAAAAGCAATGCTCTATTCATTTGTATCGAACCCTGAAGTTAGAATAGGAGTTGCTTTCGGTGGTGGTGGTGGCCAATCTCTTCCCGCGACAGAGCTTCCCGGCGTCTCCTCTTGGCTGGTTAGTTTCATTTTTTTCACTTCCCCAATATAGTTTGTTTTACCGCCAAAACAACTGAAAGTTACGAAGGGCAAAACCGTAACTCTTCCCGTTTCAGGTTAAAATCCTTACAGAAACATTGAACAAGAAGATGGTGGAGCCACGTCGGGGATGTTTCTCGTTACCAGCGACTGATCTTCACAAAACAGCAATTGGAGGAATCATCTACGTAACCGTCGTCTCCGGTAGCAATCTTCACCGCAGTGTGCTTCGCGGAAGTCCCTCCACGAGAAGTTCCGACGTTGGGGACTGTAGCAACGGTAGCAGCAACAACAACAGCAGAGACAAACCTGTTCAAACATTTGTGGAGGTCGAGCTCGAACAGCTCTCTCGAAGAACCGAGATGAGATCAGGACCGAATCCAGCTTATCAGTCTACGTTTAACATGATCTTACACGACAATACAGGGACACTTAAATTTAATCTCTACGAGAATAATCCTGGAAGTGTCAGATACGACAGTCTCGCTAGCTGCGAAGTTAAGGTAATTCAATGAATGCTCACATTTTTTAAAGTATTTACCGTTTGTTGCCGTTACGATCCGTTTAATGTTTTTCTTTCTTGGAATGATGTAATAGTTGAGATATGTTAGTGATGATTCGACGATGTTTTGGGCCGTTGGATCTGATAACGGTGTGATCGCGAAACACGCGGAGTTCTGTGGTCAAGAGATAGAGATGGTTGTTCCCTTTGAAGGAGTTAGTAGCTGCAGCGAGGTATATAAAGAACTAACAATAATACAAACCTTTTCTTTTCTATGCTTAAGCCCCCAATTTATGTCTCTTTCATATTTTGAACCTGTAAATTCTGTTTTGTTATTTAGTTAACAGTCCGGCTACTTTTGAAAGAATGGCATTTCTCCGATGGCTCACATAGCTTGAACAGTGTTCATTCGAGTTCTTTACACTCACTTGATGGCTCGTCTAGCTTGTTCTCGAAAACCGGTCGGAAAATAATCGTCACAGTTTTAGCCGGAAAGAATCTTGTTTCGAAAGACAAGACCGGAAAATGCGACGCCTCTGTCAAGTTACAGTATGGAAAAGTAAGTAACCTCTGTATAACTCAAGTTACAGTAGCCATGCAAAGTGAGCATTTTTCTAATATTCCTCTTGTGTATAGACAATACAGAAGACGAAGAGAGTGAACGCTGCAGAGGGTGTCTGGAACGAAAAATTTGAGTTTGAGGAGTTAGCAGGAGAAGAATATCTAAAGGTGAAATGCTATAGAGAAGAGATGCTTGGGACGGATAACATCGGCACGGCCACATTGAGTCTTCAAGGAATCAATAACAGCGAGATGCATATATGGGTTCCTCTTGAAGAAGTTAGTTCTGGAGAAATAGAGCTTTTGATCGAAGCTGTTAGTCCCGAGTACAGCGAAGTAAGTGTTTGAGGAAAACAAACGTCAATCTTTTTTTTCTGTTTTTCCTCGTTAATGTTTAGCTTTTCTACGCAGGCGGATTCTAGTAAAGGTTTGATTGAACTGGTTCTTGTTGAAGCGCGGGATCTTGTGGCTGCGGATCTTAGAGGAACCAGTGATCCTTATGTCAGGGTTCAGTATGGAGAGAAGAAACAGAGGACAAAGGTATTGAAGGAGGTGTCTTAGACTTAGAAATACATTATAAGAGGACATAAGAAGCAAAACTTACAGGTACTTTTGTTGTTGTTGTCGTTTTTACTTCAGGTGATTTATAAGACATTGCAACCAAAATGGAACCAGACGATGGAGTTCCCAGATGATGGGAGCTCCTTGGAGCTCTATGTCAAAGACCACAACACTCTGCTTCCGACTTCAAGCATCGGTAACTGCGTTGTGGAATACCAGCGGCTAAAGCCAAACGAGACTGCCGACAAGTGGATACCTCTCCAAGATGTGACACGTGGCGAGATCCATGTCAGAGTCACGAGGAAAGTCACGGATGTTCCAAGACGAGCCAGCGCGGATTCTGGCTCTCCGTTTAACAAAGCGCTGTTGCTATCCAACCAGATGAAGCAGGTGATGATAAAGTTTCAGAATTTGATTGACGATGGAGACCTTGAAGGTCTTGGTGAAGCTTTGGGAGAGCTGGAGAGTTTGGAGGACGAACAAGAAGAGTATTTAATCCAGCTTCAGACGGAGCAAATGCTGCTCATCAACAAGATTAAAGACCTTGGTAAGGAGATTCTTAACTCGTCACCTGTTCAAGCCCCGTCTCATTCGCCGTCCAGATCTGGGTCAGGTTCGGGAGCAGGATCCTATAGCCGGAGATTACCAGCGCCAATGTAGTCTAATTGGTTTGTGATCAACCAACAAAACCATCTATGATGTATATAGATAGATATGTAGGGCATTGGATTAAAATGTTCAAAGAGAATTGAGCCCTTTGTTATAGAAGGTAGAATACATCATATGTAAGTTTCTTTTTATTTCCATTGTTATTGAGTAACAACCAAAGCAGTTGTAATTGATTGTAAAAACTGTTGTTCTGTTTCTAGTCTGAGAAATAATTTACAGAAATCTACAGAAGCAAAATATTCTTTTCACCTCACGGTTCTCTAATCTGTGTTCAGTTCATCACAGTAAGATATTTATCACATTAATAATCACTGATTCCCACTTAAAGTATGGATTTAAATGACTCAGCTTAAAGTATGGATTTAAGATTCATAACTTCCGAACAATAGCCTTAAGAACAAACCCACATGTTACAAGCATGTTTGTTCGAAAGAGTAATCGATAACCATCAACAGATGATGAATAAACCGGACTAGACCATAATTATTCCATCATACATGAAGGATTAAATAAAATGGCATGATACAGTTTTCGATGACTTGGTCATTCTGTAAGTTTACAAAAGCTCTTGATCCCAAGTCAACCTCTACGGCTCTAACTAGTGACTGTGAATATGGTTACAAAATGGGGATAGAGCTTATGGCCTATGCAGAACCAGCGGGGACAGTGGCTGCATTGGAGCTAGGCTGAACTGAGGTGGCAGCAGCGGCGCTCAAGCTCGGATCTTTCACATCGGGTGGAACAATGGGAACTGAGGCCCCGGATTGTGAAAGAGGGGGTTTTGCAGCCACGTCTGGACCGGGTTTCTGGAGCTGATTCGAGTTAGCAAAGTCATTGGCACTATGAAGTTGCTGTAGCCTGTAATCTGTCTCGGGCCGCCGGCAAATCTTCCTTAAGGGAACGATTTCCTGCTGGGATAACGGAAAAGAAATCCAATTAAGTAAGCGAGGAGGAATTTGCTTCAGATTCCTAAACCATGAAACCAAATGGAGCTGACAGGAAAGAAAACGGTTAAGAGACAGCAAAAGAGATGAGTGTCCAACCTCGGACTGGTCGTGGCTGTACCGCACCAAGAACCTACAACGACAACCTCTGACATCGTGTCTTCTTCTTTGTGCATCAAGAACAGTGGCGTCAAAGTAAAGAGCTTGATCTTTGCCTTCCTAAAGATGTTATAACAAAAATCCAGTCAGAGATAAAGTCACATGACACCTATCACTCCTATCACTGAACTGAATGCTTAGAAAACGTAGTTCTAAACCTGGAAGCAAAGTACGAGATCTCCGGCAAGAACTGCAACACATTCTGATGCTTCACAAGGGAGTGACCGTTGCCTTACGTGCTTCTTGACGTTTATCCATTCATCTTCCTCAACTTCAAAACCCGCAAATCTAACCTGCACTTCCTGAAATACCCAACAGAAAAGATATGTTATAAGCAAAATGAAGAAGGGGAGCAAAGTAGTCAGCTAGAAACTGGTTAGGAATTACCGGATCACCAATCTCCAAGTTTCTATGAGCTAGGAAAGCTTGCACATCATACCTGTAAGTAACAAAAAAGAAACATATTAGAGAAAAACAGTGCAATGTAATGAGATTGGAGAAAACTATTATGTTAGCCAAGAATACTGAGGATCCAATCCAAGCCTCCAATGGAATTACCATGCACCATCCCTGGCAGATTTAGCTTCAAATTCCAAATAAGAGTTGTCTGAACCACTCCTCATGACACCGGGAACTACGGACATAAGTAGTAAACAATTACGAAAGTGGCATAATGCAATTTGCCCCATCCTGAACTAGACTTATGGATAGGAAATTAAAACTAAAAGATCCTATGAAACCTATTCAAATGAATAAGTTTCTCAATCTATCTGATTGCGAGTAGAATATATAAGGCACCTAATATACCGGAAGGGGGAGGAGTCATAACGGGTAGATTTCCAGTCATATGAGTGGTTTTCGGACCGGCTGATGGTGGAAGCACATTTCTCATCGGATTTGCTAAATCCACACCGCGGGGCATGGAAGATACATTTAGCTTCCCAGGAGCTTTATTTCCCCTTGCTCTAAGAGCATATCTCCTATTTTGGAACCAGTTCCAGATCTGTGATGAATAAAAACCACAACGCTTTGAGTAAAACAAGGCAACTCCAACAGACTCTTGTCTAGAAAAACTTTAGTTCATCATCAAAGAAAGAAAATCCAGTACTTGTTTGAATTGCACAACAATTTTCCCCTTCCGCTCCACTGTTTCACTGAGAAAGCGAACAAACGTAACCACTTTTTAGATAATAAGCACGCAAGAGTGCTTTTAGGACCCAAGAAACAAAGCTACAAGGAAGGAGTATATACCTAAACTTGTCAGCAAGAGCTTCAAGAATATGTCGACCTGGCATTGCTGTATTATGCTGTAACAATATTGCTTCCATCTCCGTTACCTTATAAACATTGAAGATTAGGCAAAGCAAACAAGATAAAACAAACCTCTATCAAGAACTCACAAAACCACAGAACAAACACAACAGATAGATGGAGAAACACTTATGAATCCAACCTCTAAAGCAATTTTAAACAAACTAAAGATAATGTAGATTTCAGAACATACATCGAATGACCTTCAAGTCTCCCGTAACATTTAAAAAGCAATTCACTCAAACAACAAAACATTCTCTTTAAGCCAAATCCAAAACATAAAAAACTTCCCTTCTAATTAGAAACCCAAAAGGCACTTCGTGATGTAAAGTACAAGACTTTCACATTGAATTAATCGATTAAAACTCAGGATCTAAAAACCCTATCATTAACCCCAAGACAAAGAGACCCAAAACCTAAGAAAAACCAAACCATCCCCATAAATTAGTTTCAGCTCAGGAAGCTCTAATCCCTCATGCAATACCAAAACACGTCACATTACTAAGAGAATACCATCAAAAGATTCAATCACCTCAGCCAGGTTAAATCGGAACGCCGGACCGCCATTACTGGGAGGCCGACCCATCGTAGGTTCGTCTGCTCCGTCTCACGAGAACAAGCGCGAAGATAGGAAGAACGAAGAAAATACGAAAAATTGGCGGCAGAGAGTGAAATCGATCGGAGATTCTCTCACAAAATTTTCGAATTTCCGGTGAGTGAATCACGCAAGGCCGGTGGTGACTCACAGGAAGGAAACAAAACCGGTTTTACCCAAAAACCCGGACAGCAGAAAATTTCTTCCGCTTATATATTATAAAATTGCGTTTTTTTTTTGTTTCCCTTTTATAGTTCATACAAACGGGCTTTTACTAGGCCCATTAATTAGGCCCAATATTAGGACGAAGAACAAAATCTTATCCACATGGTCAAGTATTCTTATTTGATTTGATTATTTATTTTTCAGCTTATCCGCCTGCAAACATTTTCCTCGGCATCCAAACGATGGCGAAGACAGTTCGCTGAAGCTCTTTTACTTCCTCACTGTTCTGTTCAATGGCTTTGGTTCCGATTAATTTTACAGAAATGCCACTGAGAAGCTCTCTTCCTTTGACCTCGAGCTCTCGCTACTGTTCTTCACCTTCGCTCCACGCATTGCTATTCTATTCGTTGTCCGCGAAACCCTCGCGCCACTTTGTTCGGCCATTCTCTTCTCTCCGTACGAGCGAGCGTAGCAGCAATAACAGGAGCCATAACAACCGTCGATTGGATCACCGGAATTCTAAACCTACTCCTCCTTGGATAGACAAGTGGCCTCCCTCATCCGCAGATCATTCCGGGAAGAAAGTGAACGAACAAAACGGCGGAGCGAAAATCCGGTCGGCGGAGGAGGAAGCTGAGGCGAAACTCAGGTATTTGGAGAAGGATAAAGGACAAAGCGCGATTGAGAGGATCGTTCTGCGGCTACGGAACTTAGGATTAGCTTCTGACGACGAGGAGGATGTGGATGATGACGAGGGAGAGGGGATTAATGTGAAGCCGGTGACTGGAGAAGAGAGGTTGGGAGATTTGTTGAAGAGAGAGTGGGTGAGGCCTGATATGATACTAGCTGAGGGAGAAGAAGAGAGTGACGACGATGAGGATGATGTGTTGTTGCCGTGGGAGAAGAACGAGGAAGAACAAGCGGCTGAGAGAATTGATGGTGATGGAGGAGTGGCTTTGAAGAAGAGGAGAGCTAGAGCTCCATCACTTGCGGAGCTTACCGTTGAGGATTCTGAGCTACGGCGGCTGAGGAGGGACGGAATGTATCTGAGGGTAAGGATCAATATACCAAAGGCTGGGCTTACGCAGGCAGTGATGGAGAAGATTCATGATACTTGGAGGAAAGAAGAACTTGTGAGGCTCAAGTTCCATGAAGTGCTTGCTCGCGACATGAGGACGGCCCATGAGATCGTTGAGGTCAGTTTCCATTCATACTTCAATTATTTTCCCAAAAGATAAACCCTTTGCTGAAATTGAGGTGCAAAACATAGACTAGCCCAAGGGAGAACGTTTTTTTTATCTAGTGGAAGAGACATGATCTCTGTAGGGACAATAGTGGAAGCTGTCCTGTAGGGACAGTAGTGGAAGCTGTGAAGGACCTATGCTCAACTTAGTTCTGCAATAGAATGGTTTCAGTTCTTATACTAGAGCAGTAGAAACTTAGTGAAAGACTTACGATCTCTCTTTGGAGCAGTAATTGAGATTAGGGGAATTTAAGGTGTGTAAAAACTAGAGGAGATGTAGTTGAGTAGGCCTGATGAATAACAAGACTCTGCAAGAGATGCATGTCTAAAATTTAGAATTATAGGGAACTAATTGGATTTAATCTAATGGGCAGCGTCGAACTGGTGGAATGGTGATATGGCGGGCAGGAAGTGTCATGGTGGTTTATCGTGGGCGTGACTATCAAGGACCTTCTGCGATCTCTAATCAAATGGCCAGACCTGAAGAAACACTTTTTGTTCCAGATGTATCTTCTGCTGGCGATGAAGCAACAAATGCCAAAGATAATCAAAGTGCGCCTCCGGAAATCAGAGATCCCATTGTCAAGAACCCAATTCGCAAGGAGAGTATGACCGAAGAAGAAGCTGAATTTAACAGTCTGTTAGACAGCTTAGGCCCACGTTTTCACGAGTGGTGGGGTACTGGTGTGCTACCTGTGAACGCTGACTTACTACCTCCTACAATTCCTGGTTATAAAACACCTTTCAGGCTTCTTCCTACTGGGATGAGATCAAATTTGACCAATGCCGAAATGACAAATCTCAGGAAGATTGGTAAAACTCTCCCATGCCATTTTGCTCTTGGTAAGATGCTTTCTAATTCCTAGTTAAATTTTTATTGGGGGGCTCTATTTGTTGTGCCAACTTTTAGACTTGAATATGCACTTTACAGGTAGGAACAGAAATCACCAAGGATTGGCAGCTGCTATACTCAAGCTCTGGGAGAAAAGTTTAATTGCAAAGATAGCCGTGAAGCGAGGTATCCAGAATACAAATAACAAACTGATGGCGGATGAGATAAAGGTCTCTCTTTTCCTTTTTTTTTCTCTGCTGTTAAATGTTAGGGACAAGATACTGTTGAGATGAAATACTAACACAAGCAAAAAATTGAAAGTCATTGCAGAAAAGTATTTGTCTAATTTTCGTATGGATATTTAGGAATATGTTCGTATTGAAATCTAATGATTTCTACAAGGATTTAAAGAAGCTGACTGAGACCTCACAACTAGGTGCTGAGATCGAGATTTGGAAATGTCAAGAAGTATTTTGTTTACTTGCTCACCTTATGTTTCCATTTTATTCCTTGAGCTTCGATGATATCTAAACTAAAAGAAATAGGGAAACTTATAGAAATACAAGAACCCTGCATCAGTATCATAGTATGAGCTTTTCTTGAACCTGGGGTGATTTCAGACAGAAGGCTGAGTTTCATTTGTTTCTTGTCTTTTGATTATAGACATTGACAGGGGGTGTCTTGCTACTCAGAAACAAGTATTACATTGTATTATACCGTGGTAAGGACTTCCTTCCTTCAAGTGTGGCAGCTACTTTGGCTGAGAGACAAGAATTAACAAAAGGGATTCAAGATGTCGAAGAGAGAGTAAGAATTCGTGACATTGAAGCTGCTCAGCCTGTTGGAGACATTGAGGCTGCTCAGCCTGTTGGAGATATTGAGGCTGCTCAGTCTGTTGGAGACATAGAGGCTGCTCAGTCTGTTGGAGACATTGAGGCTGCTCAGCCTGTTGGAGACAAAGTACCCGCGGAAGCTGGCACTCTAGCCGAGTTTTATGAGGCTCAAGCCCGATGGGGTAAAGAGATAACTCCGGACCATCGAGAAAAGATGATTGAAGAAGCTTCAAGGGTCGCGAGTGCCAGAGTTGTTAAACGAATCCAGCACAAACTAAACATTGTAAGTAGACCTTTTGTTTTCTGGTTTTTAATTTTGAACTTTGAAGTCTACTGTGAGATATCTGGTGGGCAACTGTCATAACAAGTCGTTTTATTGTATTTAACTTCTCTGTTGGTTTGTGACAGGCCCAATCAAAATTCACTAGAGCAGAGAAACTCTTGTCCAAAATAGAAGCCTCTATGATTCCAAACGGACCTGACTATGATCAAGAGGTCATCTCTGAGGAAGAAAGAATTATGTTCCGGAAAGTGGGATTGAAAATGAAGTCATACTTACCCTTAGGTGAGTCCTGCTAAATTAATCATTTCCTCAGTTTCCTATATCGCTGCAGTGAATGAGAGGTTGTGTAATAGAATGGAACAAATGTCTCCTTGTTATACGAATTGACCACTTTTTTGCATGGACCTAATTAACAGGTATCCGTGGTGTTTTCGATGGGGTCATCGAGAATATGCATCTGCATTGGAAGCACAGAGAACTGGTGAAACTTATATCGAAACAGAAGAGTCTTGCGTTTGTTGAAGACACGGCTCGGTTACTAGAATACGAGAGCGGTGGAGTTCTTGTGGCAATAGAAAAGGTTCCTAAAGGATTTGCCCTTATATATTACCGTGGAAAGAATTACCAGAGACCAATTAGCTTGAGACCAAGAAATCTTCTCACAAAAGCTAAAGCATTGAAACGATCCATTGCAATGCAACGCCATGAGGTTTGAAATTCCTGAAATACAAATTACATTTTATGTTCTCAAAGTTGATCGCAGTTTTTGCTTATGGAAACTTGTCTATGACGACTATTGCAGGCACTTAGTCAGCATATCTCTGAACTGGAGAAAACAATAGAGCAAATGCAGAACGAACTTGTAAGTGATCGCTTCTTCAATTGTGGACTTCCAATCTAATATCTATATACTTTCACACAGCATGCATTTTCTGCTCTCTTCACTTCATTCACGACCTACTGGTTTCTTGCAGACTGCAAAAAACCCGTCGTACGATGAATCCGAATGGGAGAATGATGATGATGAAGACGATGACGAGGAGGAGAAAGATGATGCGGAGGATGATGACAGTGATTTGGATGAAGCTGATGGTGAATCTACAATTTCTAGTTTAGAAGAAGCTGATTATCCATTACGCTAAGGATAAGGCGTGTATCATTTTATCTCAGGAGGTTGTAGTTGAGAATGATCTCGGAGTCTGTCTGAAGTTATGAAACAGAAATGGATTGTGTCCATTGCTGAGAAAAAGAAGAGAAAGTGGAGATTTCAGAATCAGGAGCCAGAGTTTATTCGTCATCGACTTGTGTTAAGTAACAAAGAGCAGTTTGCAGTTTAGTCCTATCGTAGAGAGATATCTCAGAATCATGAAGATTTTGAACTAAGCCAAGGGGAGAAAGAAAAAAAACGCATCAATTTATACTTTTCTTTTACAAAATTTGTATGTTTCTTTTGTCAAATGCATTGTACACTATTTAATATAGTATTTAACAAATGTATATTTGATCTCTGTCTTGGTCATTATATCCGGCAACAATTTTGATCTCCATTGATGGCTCAGCAACTGATTTTAAGTTTCGCGCCTTACGGGTTTTCGCACCGTAATTTGGTTTTGGGCTCCTCTTGCTATGCTCGTATGCCTCGTATGATCAAAAATGATAAATTTGTATTTAGGTGTAAGTTATTTATAGAAACAAAAAAAAAACTTAATATTAAGAAGTTGAATACAAGAAACTTAAATATCAAGAAAAAAGATGGATTTCCAACAAGCTTTCAATATACATTAAAAAGTACAGAGTCTAAAAGACATTCCTTTTTTTTTCTTTAGCTATAACGTATAATATATAACAACGTGAACATGAATACTGGAAACTTTTCCCTACTTTCACATAAAAAGATGCATGGATGCACTAATTTTTACTTGACCTCATAGATTATCTATGTGTATATGTAATGATACAATTGAGACTGATGGAGATTACATAGAAACAAGTTAGGAATTCAAATTTACTAGTTGATTTACCCTCCCTTCACCATATGGAGTCCATATTAAATGCTTCCTCTTGCGGTTGCGGCTGAGACGAACTTGAACCATTTTGCATAATATGGGAGACTCCTTGTTGAAGAAGAGATGGATTGATGTTAGAGATCATCTCTTTTGGATAATTGTAAGAGTTCCTGATTTGGAAAGCCTTGAGCAACAAAGAGTTGATTGGAGATAAAGGCGGACCAAGTAGGCTTGATGTCCAAGACGGAATATTGGGAGCCATGTTCATGTTCATGTTCATATTGAGACCAGCCGTACTTGTAATATTGTCTTCTGAATAAACACTATTTTGCGAATATTGATGAATATGGTTGTAATCGACTGTTGATGAGTTTGAATTCAGATTCGGAAGCTCCATATCTTCAAACTCATTTGCCATTGATGAGTTTGCATCGCATGGTGATCCAAAAGATGGTTGAGATGATTGCGGTTGTTGTTCTGGTGGTTTTTTTGCTGCTGTGCTCTTTTGGAAAACCCTACACACTACCCATTCCTCCTGAAAATTTATATGATTAAATTAAAGATGACATGTATTTTATTGTAATTGATCTACATATGTATATATATTTTCTGTATATAATTTGATATTCCACTAAACATTTGCGGAGATTAAAATCAACTAAGCACGAAAATGTTACATCAATTTGAGGTGGACTACATGTCCGGTTCTCGGCATGCGTCAACACTCAAAAGTGCAAAAACACATGGTCCGTAACATGATAAGTTGATAACGTTTAAGAGTCTGAAATGCATCGAATACATAATTTTGTAAACAAACTAAGAATTAGTGTTTTTCATCATACTGTATATGCATATGTATCAATTTGGGGTCTAAATGTATTGAACATGGTCCAATATATTAGTGAGCCGAGTATATACATATATTAGTGAGACTAGTCTGAATGTACTTTGATTAAAATAAATAAAAAATTCATCTAAGTTCCAAATAGTTTGATAAGATTTTGTGAATATATATATGTACCTTAGCGGGTTTGAAGGGTTGTTTGTTCTCAAGCCTATACTCATGCATGACCCAATTGCTTTTCTCACCCTTTGGAGCTCTTCCTTTGTAGAAAACTAGGGTTTTCTTCATCCCAACCAGCACTCCACTTCGGTATATCTCTTTATCTTTACCGGTGGTTTTCCAATAACCAGCTTCGGTTGCCCGGTTTGTCCTTAAACCGGTTGGGTATTTTCGGTCTCTTAGGCTGAAGAAGTACCACTCTTTCTCTCCCATTGAAGCCTTGGCTACACACATGCACAAGTATTCGCACGTTATTCATAACAACAACAACAACAAAAAATGATATTCGCACATTATATCACAGTGACATACATAATATATATATATATATATATATATATATATATATATATATGAATACTAATATTTTTGTTTCGAATAACTGCAATATAATAATTCAAGTATAATATTAAGTTATCAACGAACTATACGCCATCTAGCTAGAGAATTTATATACGCATATGTATGTTTATATAGTCTCCAGTCTCCACATGTTTGGTAGGCTAGATACACCTATATACAGAACCTAATTAATTTATTCTCTCAGAAAGCTTATGAATATAGTTACTAAAACAATGTAACAATGGTTTCATTTATATTACTTATATATCAAGTGGTATATATTGTCATATATACGTATATTATGTCTTTTATCGATATGAAAGGGTGGTATGATCAATTCATTTCTATCCTATTTGTTGAAGACATGATTGATTTTACATTTAATATTATTCTATATTTTCTAAAATTATTGTGAAAAATACATGTAGACAAAAACAGTAGAACAAAAGGTTAGCATAGTACTCACATATTCTTATGAATTTATTGGTATTACAAAAACAACTTAACAAAAGTTATTTGAAGATTATATATACGTTAACACAGGCGAATGATGCACACGAGATCAAAATATATCTTATAGTATATATGATCGAAGTATAGCTACCTGGCAAATCCCAAGGTTCACACTTATTGAGATCAACGTCGACGACAGCTTTACCGGTAAATCCAATATCGGAGACTTTCCGACAAAGATAATGCGTTATGAGCTCCTCGTCTGTAGGATGAAATCTGAACCCCGGAGGAAGATTTTCTTCCATTTATTTGTTCTCTTTTTAATCTAAATTAGAGGCAACAAAGAAAAAGAATAGTTCTCGTTTCTAGCTCCCTTCAAGAGAGAACAAAAGAGATTGACAGCAAAAAGCTTTTCAATAATGTGACATAGATAGGGTTTATATATATTCACATGCATATATAACTAAACTATATATTAAAATAAGAAATTATTTCTGTACCAAATACCGATCTTGAGGGAGAAGCGGCCACGGGTAGTCTTTTTCGACTGTTGATTATTACAGCTAACATTTTGACATTTCAAGGGTATTCACCCACGCGTACGTACCTATTTTTTATCATTATAAAACATACATGAGCTTCTATGCTAAACTGTAGTGCCTAATAAAATATTTGTCGGCGTATATATTAATGTTCCTTTTAGATTACATTACTATGTTTATAAAATAGCATCCGTCTTAATATCTGCATTAATATAATTTAAGAAACATGAAATGGATTTTTGTGAGATTTGTCCAACCAACTTCACCCAATGCTACCCACCATGAAAGAAACCCTAATGCCCAATGTAATGTGAACATGCGTGCATGGCTTCTCCATTCTTTGGTCATATGAAAATTCCAAAATCTGATTAAATCTAGACTAATAATCGTCAAAATTTATAACTGCCATACAGATACAGCGGTGGGTACTTTTCTTTTCGCTTATCTCACACGGTCACGGCCATATACATTTATATGCTCCAAAAGAAAAAAAGTACATGCTTATAACTTATACGCTCGAATGGATAATAGAATATCAGATTGCGTTGCGATTCCCTTATACATAACTCGAATTGTATAACTCATATTTTACGTTAGATTGTTTCGTGCAAATGTTTCGTCGATTGTCGGGTATATATTATTGTGTTAGCAAAAATATCGATTAATATCGATCGATTTGGTGGACCCAATTTATTGATTGGTAGATAAATAAATATACCAAATCATATATTTGTCTTTCATATAAAGTATGTACCCCAGAAAACAAAAGAAATCACAGTGTCTTTGCTTCTGTCGGTAAATTGTCTTCTTCATTGTTTCTGTCGAATAAACTTCATTTCTGATACTTGTAGAGAAGAAAACTTAAAAGATCTATGAGACGATTGGCAGTTTTTTTAAAACGATACTGTTTTTCTTCAATTTTTTTATTCATTTAAACCATCCTAGGATACAAAAAAAACTGTATTCACATTTGGAACTTTTGGTTCGAATCCTTTTATATCGAATCCATGCAGCCTGCGGCGAGTCTTTGTTGTTTTAAACTTTTTATCATTTTGAAGGTTAAAATAATTACTCTAGAAGAGTGGTTAAAGATCCCACCAACCTAATGGAATGTGTGTATTATATTATATTTATTATAAAAAACAAGATGCTAAATAATTTATGTTATTCAACGCAGATTTACTGGGAGATTTTTTGTGTACAACAGATATGTTGGGTCATATATGTATTTAGAATGTCAATCCTACCACTGGAAAACTTTCACAATTGATTCAATCTAACCTTCAGACTTTTCCCTTCCTTGTTTTCGGGCTTTCTACCTTTCTAGAATCACGCACACGTATATAATCTACCTGTTATATACTTATATGTACGTTTGCACTACTATGTATTAGTTATTAACAAATATCGTTTGTGTCAAGAAAGATATATGATAGTCTGGCTTAACTAAATAAAATATATTATATATGTGGTTAGAAATCTGAAGAACTGTTTTCTGTATATAGAATGGCGTACGGATGAATATAAGTATATCACTATATGTAAACCAAAAAACTTCATCACCATATATTCTGTAATTTTTTTTTTGTAAATTCATTATTAATCTATGATGGTTACAATCTATGACTTATAATGGCCAAAAGTTATGAAACAAATTAACTATCACATTTTTCTACCATTGAGTTAATCTATATATATGGACTAATTAAATATATCAATATATAATGACGGATAAATATATATTACTACACCTTAACCAAAAAACCTATAACTCTATAACACCTTAACCAAAAAACTATAACACTATATATTCTTTAGAAATTTAGTTGTAAATCATTATCTATGATGGTTACAATTCACGACTACTAATGGCCAGTAGTTATTATTTAAACTTATCACAGAACTTATGGATAGAATTAGTTAATTACAATATTTTCGTATAACTTACGAGTTTCTTCCTCATATAGTACATGTAGCTTTCTGAATTGACCATACCCTGCAATTGGCATATTATTTACTCGAAATAAACTTTAGACATTTACAATATGATAATCAAGTCGAAGTGACACCCGGAAATATCACCTTATAATTAATTTTAAATCATAAGATTGGAGTGCACAAAATCTTCAAATATGTCTACACACTAGATTTTCTTATATTTATTTCGGGTGGATTTTCTATAACCTTGAAAGATCGTGTAGGAAGACCGTATGTTTTGTCATTATCTATGGAAAAGTATGTCTTCTTTACATTTGTCATACACGACAAAACAAGTTTTCCCAAGTAACATTCAACATTATTGTAGATAATTAAAACTTTTCTTATTTTGTGCCAACAGATAATTAAAAACATAGTTGATAAACCTACAAAAAATTTTCTCTAAATTTGAAAATAATAAATAAAATTTTAAAAAGTGACTATTTCGTTTATAATCAAGTGGTTAATGAAGCTTGAATTGAGATAGACGTTCCTCTTTACTCTTCTTTCCCCTTGTTTTGTTTCTCCATGATGTAGTTGTTTTTCTGGTTTTTGTTTGTTTTCTTGGTTTTTGACCATCGTGTTTTTTTGGTCTAATAATTTGATTAGAAGTTGAAAAAAACCGAAAATAGTATACAATGATATTCGGATAGTTGTTCTCTGATTTAATATAGTTTTGAACATAATACAAGATCAAACGTTTTTGTTTGAATACGTTCCATCTAAAACAACACACTTACGATGTGCTTGAAGTTAGTTTGGGCCAAGTATTGGACCTAATCAAATAGGCCCAAAATCACTTGTGAACAGAAAAAGATCCCAAACTAAAAATCCTGAAGCGAACCACCCAACGAAGACGAGTGCGAGAGAGAAAGAGAGAAGAGAGAAGAGAGAAGAGCGAAGCAAATGGGGAGAAAGAAGGGGTTGCCGGAGTTCGAAGAGACGGCGCCGGATGGATTTGATCCGGCGCATCCTTACAAGGATCCAGTGGCGATGGTGGAAATGAGAGAGCACATCGTTCGAGAGAAGTGGATCCAAATCGAGAAGGCAAAGATCTTGCGGGAGAAGGTCAAATGGTGTTACCGGGTGGAAGGAGTCAACCATTACCAGAAATGCCGTCTTCTCGTCCAGCAGTATCTCGACTCCACTCGCGGCGTCGGCTGGGGCAAAGACCACCGTCCTATCTCGCTCCACGGTTTGTTTTTTTACTACGTCGTTTTGATCTGCTTTAGTGGTAAAATGATGCCTTTTTGCTGAAACGTTTTATTCGTTTCCTTTGGGTTTTTTTTTTTTTTTAATTTGATCTCAATCGGTTAGCGTCTTGGTGAATTAGCCATTTTCTTTAACTAATGTCTTGGCTAATGAGAGGGACATGTGCAAGATCATTGTTTTGTAATTGATTTAGATTGGTCTGAGCTCAAATTAGTTCTTTATTCTTAGTTTGGTTGATAAATGGATTCTCATGTTTGAGTTTTTGGTTGATGTTAATGATCAGGTCCCAAGCCTGAGGCTGTTGAAGCTGAATAATGCGTTGCGCCTGATTAATTTGAGGTGAGTAACTGTGGTTCTGGGTTATGTTTCGTGTTTCTATAAGCATATGTTCAGTAAACTAAAATAAAATTGTAAGAAAAATTTGGCATTTTGTGGTTTTAATTTCGTTGAAATGATAAAAGTGTGATGCTTTATTGATTAGTTTAGGCTTCTTCAGATATGATACTGTAAGAGCCTCTCCATACTTGTCTTTACTAGAAGCATGTTGCCAGTTAATGAAATTGACAGACCTTCTTTTGTTCTTTGTCTGTTAATAACAACTAAAGTGGTTAGTGACCATTTGTATTTTCTGTTACGAAAGTAACTATAGTCCAAATTGTGAATATCTTTTATAATTTTCACTGATGAGATGTTGGAGTAGCTCTAACTTGAGGTATTTAGGAATGTTCTAACTTCGTCTGTTTTTCTTCAATCTGATATGTTATCATACTCCACGGTCTCCACCACAAAGCTAATCCTAGCAATGGGTGTGTTGTGACGATATTCTGAACGATGAAACATGCTTTAAACCCTACTTGTGGAAAGTTCTACAAAGTGTGTATATAATCGATGTCTTTGAAACCACTTGACTCGTTGTTTGCCATCGTTACACAACGATGATAACGATGATAAAACTTTAAAGCATTAGAACAGCTTCTGGTTTCGCTTTAATAACGAGCTTACTGATTCAAATGTTTTTTTTTTCTTCTTGTTTTGCTTCAGCGATGCAGGTGACCGAGCTTTTACAATACAAGACATGAAATGGTCTTTGGACTGTGTAGATTCGCTCTTGTTTTCTTTATTTGTTTTCCGGAAACATGGCAGTCTTTGGACTGGAGGATTCTTGTAAGGGTTTTACGAGCTTGAGTAATGTATTGCCACACTCAACATCAGTCTCTCGTTATGAAACAAAATAAGTCCCTTTTTTCCTCCGCCTCTCTTCGTTCCCGTTATTATGATGATATCAAATACGAATAACAGGATAAGCAGTATAAACCACAAATGGGTAATTTTTCAATTCAACATAGAAGAACATCTGCTTTATAAGTAACTCAAACGTATTTTTAATCAGGAAAACAATCTAGTCTTCCGTGTCTTATTCATCAAATATAATTGAGAGCTATTCTAAGTTTTTAACTCAGTTATCTTCACCACCACCAAAGAGCTTCATTTTAGACAATGGAGTCCTCAAATACCCTTCCACTTCAAATTTCTTTGGAGAAAGCTCTCTGTATTTCGCAAACTGTTCCTTAGCTTCAGCGTTCTTGTCAAGCAAGCTATAGATCATACCTCGACAGAAATACGGTCTGAAATCCTTTGGATCCTCTTTCGTCAGCTGCTCGTAGCTCTTCAATGCTTCATCCACGTTCTTCTGCAAGAACTGTATCTGCGCAATGATCAATCTCACGTCCCTAATTTCCTTAACCATATTCTCAGCTTCAGCTACAGCTAAGGCATCTTCCAACCTCTGCAGCACCGCATCTCCTTCCCCAGACCGGTCCATGAGCAATGCGTTCTCGAACAACGCCTCGAACGAGAGTGGGTTTCGTTGGAGAATTTCCTCGAACACTTGGCGTGCCTTCTCCGGACGACCCATCTCGCTCAATAGCCTCGCTATTAAGAACTTCCACTCTGTTTCCTCTGGCTGTGCTGTTACAAGTCTCTCTAAAAGCTTGAGAGCTTCTTCATCCTCTCCGCTCTCTAGCTTCTGCTGAAGTAGTGCCCTCAGTGTCTTGACCGCCTCAGGGGTAGACTCTAGAAGCTCAGACAATGGCGAAGAGGCTTCCATCTCTACCTCAGACGAAACTTTCTCTTCCTTCACTTCCTTAACGGTTTCTTCTGTTGTCGTAACCGGAGACTCCGCTTTCACCGGTAAAGTTGAGAATTTTCCAGTCATGGAAACAGCAGCTCCAATGAGAATCGCTGATTTGGCAAAAGATTTAAGCTTTTGATGAAAACAAGAATCCAACGATAATCCATTCTTATTCGAGCTAGCCCTGATACGCAGAGAAACGAGATCACGATGTCCGGCGACCGGCGGCGGTTTAACGGCGACTAAAGTAAAAGCCAACGAAGAAGAAAGTGAGGAAGGAGCTGAGAGAGACGAAAACATGGTTCCAGCCTATCGTATCAGTAGTGGCCGGAGAAGCAAACTCACAATCCAAAGAGGAAGGCAGACGAGTTTTCGGATGAACAGAGGGTTGGTTTACTGAAGTCCACACCACTCTCATTTCTTACACGACATAGTACGTCAAAAATGTCAGCAGTAAATTGTATTCGGGCTTGATATTTTGATGGGCCTTGGAATATTTGGGCCTTTTGGCCTTTTCGTTTCCTTAAGGCAGATCTCCGGCGAAACTTTTAGACTGCGATCCGGAAGCAACAGATAAACACGCCTGTGACCAAGTAAAACGCGGGCAGAAGAAAGAGATCAGTAAGTTTTGTTTTTTGAATCACTGTTAATCTCGATTTGCTCGTCAGCTGAGTAATTTGGGGTTCTAATTGGTTCAAATTATGGTTTAAATTAGGATTGTTGACTCAGGAACTTAAGCGTTTGGATCAAAATCATAAATTTAACTATGTTAGGGTCTTGTTACACGAATCCTACATGAATGTTTATGGGATCGATAGCTAAATGGGTTGTGATGATTAAAATCCATAATTTTTTTAATCAGAATTTGAAGGCTTTTAAAGATATCAAGGAAATGGGAAACACTTCCTCGATGCTGACTCAATACGACATTGAAGAAGTCCAGAGCCATTGCCAGGATCTATGTGAGTTTTTTTCCATCCATTATATATGTTTGAAAATTTATATGCTTTAGATCCAAATTCGCTGATATGTTTCTTCTTCTTCTTCAGTTGAGCAGCAGGAGATACTATCTCTGTATCAAAGGTTTTGCCAGTTAGATCGAAATGCAAAAGGTTTTATATCTTCTGATGAGTTTCTCTCTGTCCCTGAGTTCGCCATGAATCCACTCTCTCAGGTTTTTTTCTTACACTTTTAGTAATCTGAGGGGAAAAAAAGTGCTTGTTACCAGTAAGTGTAAGCTTGTTTTTTCGACTTTTGCTGAATATTTGATTAACAGAGGCTGCTTAAGATGGTTGATGGTTTGAACTTTAAGGATTTTGTGGCTTTCTTGTCTGCATTCAGTGCCAAGGCAAGTCTAAAACAAAAGGTTAAATGTGAGTAAAAGTAGTTTCTTTAAAAACTCGATTTTAGCAGCAGCACATATTCGCTTTCACTGTATTGTATTATCTATAATTTTCCAGACTGCTTGTTTCAGTGATCTTTCAAGTCTATGATTCGGACTGCAACGGGAAGGTCTCTTCTAAAGATATCATGGAAGTCTTGCGGGACTTATCGGGATCATTCATGTCTGATGAGCAAAGAGAGGTATGTCTCGAGACTTGGTAACCCTATTAGTCATCCATGTTATAACTTCGGTAATAAATGGTGTTATACCAAATTTTCAAAACCTACTTTTCACCAATTTAGACCATTCATCAAGATTTCATAAATTCATGTTTTTGAGAAGTGATTACGCATTATAAAAACATAACTTGAAAAAAAAAGCAAGCATCACTAATTTACTTGAAACTTTTTTTAGAAGTGTATGATAATTACTCTGCGGAGAATGTAAGTGTATTGGCTATTCGATTATCTAAACCTTTCGTGATTCTACTATTTGTCTGATGTACTAGTCAAACCTTGAGATAATAAATGTTGGAGAGTTTCTTTTCTTTTTTTGTTCTTCTCATGTTCTCCACTCTATCATCTTAGGCTACAATCTTTGCTGCAATGATTTATGGTTATGATCATGAGCATTGTATAAACTCACAAACAAGTGTTTTCACCATGCTTCTTGTGTTTTACTTTTGTGGTGTAGCAAGTACTGAGCCAGGTATTGACTGAAGCAGGCTACACGAGTGACTCTTTCTTAACCCTGGAAGATTTCATAAAGGTAAATAGATTTGTTTGTTGTGATTGTAGCATCAGAACTGCAGCAGCTTGAATACAGACCATAAATGTTCTGTCTTTTTCAGACCGATCTGTATTAGTCTAGGATTCTGATTCTGCGTCTTATTTCTTGCATATCAAATGTCACAGGTCTTTGGGAGTTGTGGACCGGAGATGAACGTTGAAATTCCTGTGGATTAGGTTTATGAGATCATATAGTATGGCCAAAACTCAAAATCCCATCATGCAATTGACCACTTTGTCGGTAGAAATAATCATTGTTAATTTGATCACATCACTACCGGTTTCTGTCAGTTCCAAAACTGGATAACTATGTATGATTTAGTTTTTTCGTTAAGCCTCTTTTCAATTGATTAGATGGGTAGCTGTCATACTAAAGCACAATTGTTTTTTTCTGCTAGTGCTTAGCTTCTTGCATTAGCAATAATGGCATCGGAAAAAAGGTTTATTCTTTATATGTTCGAAAGAAAGGAAAAAAAATGATCCTTTACCAAAAGAAGAAAAAATGAAATCGGAATGGAACATTCACGGGAATCCCCATTTTCGTAAAGTAATCTCGTAATGTAATTAACTTTGAATGAGAATGGTCAAAGAAAGAGTCTGAATTTAAGACGTTTAAATTTTGTGTTGGCACTTGGCACCACATAACTGGTTTTATTTTATTTTGCATATTAAACAAATAGCTTAAGAAAAGGGACAAAGAAGCGTACTAACTATTTTAGGTAACAAATTGACAAAATGAATGTCGACAAAGAATCGTAACGTAAGAAAAGTAGAATCATGGACCTTCCTACATCGAATTGTTATTGCCCACACAATATTACGAAAAAGGGAACTAAAACGACGTCATTTAACGAACCACTTTTTCTTTTTCTTTTTTCCTTCGCTTTTTACGTTTCTTTTTTTTTTTTGTATATAATATTTCTCTCTTCACCCCTACAACTACAAGGGTCAGGGCCATTACGGCATTACCCACTACCACTAACAGTTCCTTCTCTCATCACTCAGTCAATATATAATAAATCTCTCCGCCCATTGAAGTGTGTAGTAGGGTCTAGTAATGGCGGCGAAGCAAGGTTCTTTCCAAAACGGAATACACGAGAAACGCGAGAAGCTTCTTTCCAACAATGGTTTCTCCGATTTCAGATTCACCGACCTCGAGTCGAACGATCCTCTCGACGACGACGACGGAAGGACCACGACGAAGCTTTGCTGCTGCTGTTCGTGCGGGAACGTATCGGGTAAAATCTCAGGAGTGTATGAAGATGCTAAAGATGTGGCGCGAAAGGCATGGGAGATGGGTGTCTCTGATCCGAGGAAGATCGTCTTCTCCGCCAAGATTGGTCTTGCTCTGACCATCGTCGCTGTTCTAATCTTCTTCCAAGAACCTAATCCGGATCTCAGCCGTTACTCCGTCTGGGCTATTCTCACTGTCGTTGTCGTCTTTGAATTCACCATTGGTATAAAAAATCTTTACTTTATTAGATCTCTTGAATTCGTATAGGCTAAAGTGTTGGTTTTGGTTACTGTAGCATTTGAACTAAGTTCTCTATACGTTGTGATGTGGTTTATAATAGGAGCAACGCTAAGCAAAGGGTTTAATAGAGCGCTTGGGACATTATCAGCTGGAGGTCTTGCCCTTGGAATGGCTGAGCTTTCCACTCTAACTGGACAATGGGAAGAGTTCTTTTGCACTGCTAGTATCTTCTGCATTGGTCTGTTTTCACACCCCACTCTTCAAATTCTTTTACAAAGCGTCATTCTTTTGGTTTTGGATGTCTTTGTGCTTATAATTGATAGGTATCTCTTTGTTTCAGGGTTTATTGCAACTTTCATGAAATTATACCCTGCGATGAAAGCATATGAATACGGGTTCCGGGTTTTCTTGCTTACGTATTGTTATATTCTCATCTCTGGGTTCAGAACGGGGCAGTTTATACAAGTGGCTATCTCTCGGTTTCTGCTTATAGCTCTTGGTGCTGGTGTTAGTTTGGGTGTTAATATGTTTATCTATCCTATTTGGGCTGGGGAGGATCTTCATAACCTTGTTGTGAAGAATTTCATGAATGTCGCGACTTCTCTTGAAGGTTAGTAGAATAAAGGGTTTTTGGCTTTAGAGTCTCGAGAAGAAGAAGATGTTTGACTGATATTGTCATTTGGTCTTTTACAGGTTGTGTCAATGGATACCTTCGCTGTGTTGAATACGAGAGAGTCCCATCCAAAATTCTCACGTACCAAGCTTCAGAGGATCCGGTTTACAAGGGTTACAGATCAGCGGTTGAGTCAACCAGCCAAGAAGAGTCTCTGGTAATTGTCATTGCAGAATTATCATTAAAAAAATTATCTTTCTTCTTCTATCGCTTCTTCTCGTCTCTGAGTTAAGTTTGTTTTATTTTCTCTGTTGTGATTGTAAAGATGAGTTTCGCAATATGGGAGCCGCCTCACGGACGCTACAGATCGTTTAACTACCCATGGCAGAACTATGTCAAGCTCAGCGGCGCTCTCAAGCATTGTGCATTCACTGTGATGGCATTGCACGGCTGCATTCTCTCAGAAATTCAGGTAACACTTTCTCTCTAGCTTCAATATTTCTTGTTTCTAAGAAAGATTCGTATATTTGTGAACTTTCGTGAAGATAAAATTTCGGGTTAGAGAACAAAATAGTTGCTCATAATCTAGAAACATCTCACAGGCACCAGAGGAACGAAGACAAGTGTTCCGGCAAGAGCTTCAGAGAGTTGGCGTAGAAGGAGCCAAATTGTTGAGAGAGCTAGGTGAAAAGGTGAAGAAGATGGAGAAGCTAGGACCAGTTGACATTCTCTTCGAAGTACATTTAGCTGCCGAAGAATTACAGCACAAGATCGACAAGAAATCTTACCTTCTCGTCAATTCAGAATACTGGGAGATCGGAAACCGATCCAAGGAATCACAGTCAGAGCCTCAAGAACTGCTCTCCCTTGAAGACTCAGATCTACCAGAGAAACACGAGGCTCCAATCTACGCTTTCAAGTCCCTAAGCGAGGCGGTTCTGGAGATACCAAAAAGCTGGGGCGAGAAGAATCACCGTGAGCCATTGAATCATAGGCCTACTTTCTCCAAACAGGTGTCGTGGCCTGCACGGCTTGTGCTTCCACCACATCCGGAGGCGATGGACAGAGCTTCTCCACTGCTGGAGACGACGAAGACGTACGAGAGCGCAAGTGCGTTGTCTCTGGCGACGTTCGCATCGCTCCTCATAGAATTCGTCGCTCGGTTGCAGAACGTGGTCGACTCGTTCGAGGAGTTGAGCGAGAAAGCTAATTTCAAGGAGCCGGAAACTGTTACCTCGGCCTCGGATTTAGAGTTCGCCGGGGAAAGAGTCGGGCTCGGCCGAAAGATCTGCCGGTGTTTCGGGTTGTAAGGGTTTTTTGTTTGAAATTTGCATCGGCGTTTCACTTAAAACGCGCGAGCGATAATAGTCTAAACTCTGAACTGTTAATTGTAACTTGTAACCCAACCTATACAACTAAATTAGTAAATAATGGTAAAAACCGGAGGCAGTTTTAACCCTTTTACAGAAATGTGTATTTGATCATTTTTCCACTTTAACTCAGGTTTGAAATCTAATTAGTCTCGGATTTTCGACTGAATGATTTATTATTTTTGTCTACTATATCGTAGTCCATCATAATCATGACTAATCTTGACAATTTGCTATCCTACCTGGAGCTTGGACTATAATCAACTGAACAGTATGAAGTATGAACTGCAACACCCAATCTGTACAAGAGTTTATTATCTGTAAATTAAGTCTGAATTCTGATGTCGAATTTTTCTTGCAACACTCGTGCTTGTTCATGGGCTCCCACGAACAAGATATCGCTTGCTTTACATTTATTCTCGGCCATTAAATATAGAAAAGTAACAAAACAAAGTAATAAACATTCTTTAAATCATGTTGTGAAAAAAAAAAAAAAAAAAAAAAAAAGAAGAAAACAATCAACCCATCATTCGTTGACCTGTTGGAGGAGCCATCATCACTTGCTGCTTTGCTTGCACATTCCCAGCCCACCCTATTGCACCAATTAGTAGTAGGAATATTTAAACCAGAAATGGTTATAAAAGAAAGGAAAACCAATAAAAAAACACGATTTTACCATCATAGAAAAAAATAACAACAAAAGAAAGCAAGTCAAAGCTCTCTTCTGCTTTAATCAAAAACAGAAAGAAAAAAAAAGTAGAAGATGATTAACCGTCGATTCATACTAGTGAATTACCAATGTTGGGGTCAAAACCACGGTGTTTGAGCTCACGATACTCTTGACAAAGAGCACAATGCTCACAAAGTAAGTGAGTGATCCAATCGGGAGCTGGAGCTTCCGGTAACCCGTATTTGTTTCTCATCTTGGCCCGGAACATGCATGAGTAGAAAAACGGAAACCCGATTAGAAATCTCGCTCCATACAACAACCCACCAGCGGCACAAGCTGCGTGATACACATTTATAAGTATGTTTACACAAATGAGGATCTATGAAAATGTTAGAAAAGAAACGTTTGTGCATATACGAGTGAATAACTTACTGGTCGCTCCTTCATCAACAATTTCAGCAATCTGTCCAAATGTGACGCACGGAGCTATACATGTAATCACAGCTGATCCAATGCACAACAACCAAAATAAATCGTACGTATGATGTTTAACTTATATGTTTTTTTTTTTGTTTTAGGCGAAAAGTTATATGTATAAGATTGCGCTTTTGATCTGATTTTATTTTGAAAAGTAAACTAACCGTTTTCACTGTCGTTCATGCAGTCGAATAGATCAGAACTCCAAAGATTTTGTGTTTTGTTATTGACCGGTATACGTATACCCATTGGTATGTTTGGCTGAAAAGGTACCTGGTTGTTCCAGTAACCGTGAGGCTGTGCCTGATTCGGTTGGTTAAGTTCTGGTCGCACCATAGATAGTATTTACCGGCCGGCTACTAGCTTTGGCAGCAAGAAGTTTCTTTTATTTGCCTTTTATGACTAATGTCTCCTCGTTTTGTGAAAGAATTATGGATGAAGATTAAGTTTAAGTTTATATAAAGAAAGATTTCTCATAGTTGAATTAGTTTAATCTTTCTTCAAATGGTGGGCTCCTTTCCTTCGTCTAGTTATTTCCATCTTCTATATTAATAAAAGTCATTTGTAAATACTGTTTTGAAACATTATTTATTGCCCAAACTAGTTCCGGCTGTCACCGTTCGTAAAATAACCCCCCAAAAAACAAGGATATTTTGTAATATATAAAATCAAATTCAAGAAAAATTAGTTAGGTTTATTTTGTAATATGCGTTAATTACTTAAGCTTCTTAAACTAATCTTCTATATATTAATTGGTAGAAAATATATTAAGATAGTCTTTTATTTTTAATTAAGATAGTCTTTAATTTCGAAATTAAGAATTGCATATCGTGCCGTTTACATTTACTATTACTAAGTTTGTAAATTGATTATGCGTGATATGNAATTTTTGTAAATTAAAAAAAAAAAAAAAAAAAACCAACTCCTTATTAGTTTATCTATCGAAAAAAAGAGAAAAGAATAAAATAAATTTAACAAACATATAGGTTTTGAAACATTATTGAGGTTCTATATTGCTTATTGAATGGTGGTGGTGGACCTGGTGGTATTTTCTTAGTGTTTGTTTTATATATGGAAACGAAAATAAAACTGCAACTTACTTTTGAAAACTATTAATACAAACGATATTTGATAATGGTAAACATGATTTATGCAAGTTCAGCCTTTGGGTGTTCATACATTCTTTCAGAGCCTTATCTAGACTGTGATTGGTAAGGACTGTGGCTTTAGGCGGTGGCTGTAGGTTTTTGGCTGTATAAACTTTGTCTTTTAGAATTGTGATTTTTTTCTAAAGTCTGAAATTCTCACTTTAAAAAAATGAAGAAAATAGAAGTTTTTTTTTAAAAAAATGGCTTTAGAGGCTTTACATGGAATTTTAAGTGGTCTAAAGTCTAAAGTCTGATTGTTAAATTTTTAACTTTGATGGCTTTACAAAACCACAAAACCTCTAAAATTTATATACCAATCAGTGCCGTAGAAACTGTTGACAGTTGGCAAACAACACAATAAAATATGTGGTTTATACCACTGATAAAAATTTCTTTTGATTTTTATTCATCATATCAAATATTAATTAAACTGAAATAATTTAAAATTTAAATCATACTGCAAAAACATATAATTTTAAAAATCAGCCCATCATGTGTTGACCCATAGGAGGAGCCATCGTCTTTTGCATATTACCATTCCATCCTATTACACCAAAAATATAAAAGTTTAACGTTAAATATATATATACCCTATATATATATTAGCTTCAGTTAACATTAAATATTTAAATCATCCAAAAAAGAACTCATTCTCATAGGAGAAAAATAAAAAACTGTTTTTCTTTTTCTTCTTCTTTCAAAAACATAGACACATAAACAAATATGTATTGTTTTGTATAAACTTTATAATTTCTTGTATGAAGAAGGTTAGAATTGCGTTTACCAACGGAAGGGTCAAGACCACGGTTTTTGAGTTCACGATATTCTTGGCAAAGAGCACAATACTCACAAAAGAAGTGGGTGAGGCAATCTGAAGCTGGAGACTCCGGTAACCCGAATTTGCGTCGGATCTTGGTCCGGTAGGTGCATGAGAACAAGCATGGTAAGGCGACCACACAACATATCAGTCCGTAAAATAGCCCACATGTCCCACAACCTACATATTGTAAACGCTACATGAATATCTACGACATACATATAGTATATACACACAAATACAATAAAAGAATATATATATATATATGACTTACCGGAATTTCCTTCGTCAGCAATATTGGCGATCCGTCCAAAAGTGACGCACGGGCATAAACATGTAAGGCAAACTTATCCAACGCAAATCAAAAGGAATAATTAAAAGTTAATGAAATCATGATAAAATGATGACTAAACAACTACGTGTATAATAGTTCAAAAAAAAAAACAACAACTACGTGTTAAATATTTACTAACAATTTGATTAATTCTAAATAAACAACGACTCTAATTACCAGATTTGATGTCTTCCATGCAGCTGCAAAGACCAGAAGTCCATTGGTTTTCCATCCTAACTTATTGAGCTCGTCTGGTAGAAAGAGGATTAAGATGGTGTGATAGGAAATGATGTTGAGTATATATAATTGGTTGAATATGGTGTCAGTTCGAGACTATAAATACTTGATTTTTATTCATTGCACTTTTGAAAAATCAGGAAAGTTTTGAACATAAAGAGAGTTTATTTCACCTCTTGAACTAGTACGTTGCACTTATTTTAAAATGAAGATTTTTTTTGTTATTATTATGGAAGATACTTTACAACTTACTAGTTTGACATTATATTTTTAGTTTAATGTCTTTCCAATGTCACTAGCTATCATAATAGCAAAAATCTAGGATTCTATTTTAAATTTAGAATAGGTTTATCTATTACCATTATTTCAACGCGTTTTTGATTGATGTAAGGAAAAAATAAACGTGTTTGAGATTGGATTTAATTAGCATAATTAACAATATTATAAAAATATACTTTAACAAAAATATTTATAAAATATAAAAGTGTACCAAACATACTAACTTAATAAAATGAAAAGTATGCTACATATCTTTAAATATTAACTCACGATTATATTGTGAAAGAAATTCTATTAAATTCATTTGTAAGTTAATAGTTTGAAACATATTCATCTTTTATAAAGGAAGAAAAAAAATTAATTCATTTATAAGACAGTAACAATAACAGTTGTAATATTTTATCAAAAAAGAAAAAAGAATAAAATGATGTGGAATGTACTAAATCATAATTATGTGGAGTTTATTATTATTCATATAGATTCCAAAAAATATTTTACCATTTATATTGAATGGTATAAATGGTTATTCCCCAAATTTATTTCATTTTTCTGTATTTTATTTAGCCTTCTTATCTCTTCCATCTTACTAAATGAGCTCCTAGCCTCCGCGCACGCGCGGAGACATATTTTTGTATTGTTAT